>OZ023315.1:29935617-29970617 GCA_964007375.1 Ophion obscuratus
TGGGGAAATTATGGTGAGCCGAAGAAAAATTGTGTATTTTTCACCGACACTTCACGAGAAAAAACATCAATAAAAAAAAACCAATCAAGTAATCGCACAAATTCTACGTTACCTTTTAGATAATGTATCTAAAAGTATTGTGTACAAATTTCACAGCAATCGGACCGACAGTTTACGAGTTTTACTTGACGCCATTTCGAAAAAATGTAGTTTCGAGACAATCCCAAAAGAAAGTAAATGTACGATTATTCGGCTAACTGTGCGGTTTTTGTGAGTCCTACCTTCAATCAGCGATTCCTGGTCTATGTCCCCTTCAGCAGCTGATTGAGCTTCCTGGGCCTCTTTTTTAGAAGATCTACGTGCTTGACGTGCTTCTTCCGTGCTTTACAAAAAACACTTCACGTGTACACTGATCGAAACGCGCGGTCGACCGCTCGCAGCGGCTCGACCTTCCTACCGAAAAATACGTATACCTTCGACAATTTTGCGATTTTCAATACTACCTACGGCTTAAATTGTTCGTAACAGTTCAGAGTTTATTATGAAGAAAAAAATTCAGCGTGGCCATACGCCTTGAAAAATTATGCCGCATTGCATTTATCGGAAAAGAACATCATAAAAATGACTTTCCAATATTTCGCACACATCTTTGGACGATCTACGTCGATAAAAATTGAAAAAATTGCTGTATTTCTCAAATAAGACATTCAATAAAGTACAACAAGACGCGATAAAATAATAATATCGTTACAACATTGAAAAACGAAGAAAAAAAAAGAAAAAACGAGGAAATGACACTTCCGCGTCGCAGGCGCGTTTGCTTCTCGATACTTAAGGAGTAAGGCCACTGTAACGGCCCAAAAAAAAGGTTTTTTCACTAATTTTTTGCTCCCGAAATTGAAGGTATTTGAAAAAAAACTTTTAATGGTGTTATCGGGCATACATTAAACTTTATTATAAAATTTTTTTACAGTAAAAAAAAAACAAAATGGCGGTTCCACAGCTATCTTCCCGGGACATGTTTTGCTTCCAGGGCTCCGCGGCACGCAGCACCACTGGTGCACTTTTGAATCTAGAACAAAAAAAAACCATTAATCTAGAGGGCTATAGCTAGAGAATGTCGATCGGATTTTAAAAAGTATCAATTTTTGTGGATTTGGCGTGCGTTTGAAAAAAAAAATTGATTTTTGACGAAAAAAACGGCAAGTTTTTTGTTAATAAAAAATCAATAAATAAAGTTCTTGAAAATTCCGATCGACATTCTCAAGATAATGTAAATGTTCACATCTGGTTAAAATTTCAAGTAAAAAAAATGAAAATTGTTCGAGTTATGCTGCGTGCCATTTTGAAAACATGTCCCGGGAAGATAGCTGTGGAACCGCCATTTTGTTTTTTTTACTGTAAAAAAATTTTATAATAAAGTTTAATGTATGCCCGATAACACCATTAAAAGTTTTTTTTCAAATACCTTCAATTTCGGGAGCAAAAAATTAGTGAAAAAACCTTTTTTTTTGGGCCGTTACAGTGGCCTTACTCCTTAAGGTGCCAGTCCACTTTGGAGCCACGAAAAAAGGCTATTTTCGCGATTTTTTTTAGGATGTTATAAAAGATATAATTTAAAAGTTGTTGGGCTTGATAAATAAAGTCTTGAAATACATTAAAAAAATTGTTTAATTCTTTTTTATTCATTTTTAAGTACAAAAACTATAGTTTAACGTAACGCCTCAAAAATAGGTGGGCTCGGTAGCTCCATCACAACTCGGCAACGGCTTGACTGAAACAAAAAAATTAAAGTCCATTAAACTCAGTATGACACCACCTACAAAATGACCCTCGGATATAAAGTTTTATCGAAAAATACAAAAATGGCAGATGAAAAACGAAAAAAGTAAAAAAAAACGCGTTTTTCCGCAGTTTTTCGCAAAAAAGAGTAGAGATAAAAATTTCAAAACCATCGAGGGTCATCATGTTGCGAATCATGTTTACAATATGCGGTTCAAATTTCAAGAGAATCGGTTTATTAGTTTTAGAGATACGATGGAGCTAGATTTTGAAAACATTGTTTCGAGAAAAATGCGTTTGAAGTTTATACTATGAAAAACTCTCACCTAAACTCAATCGGCAATTCCTGCACCGTACAAAATCCCTTCTAATTGCTTATCATCATCGATTTCTTTAAGTCTTGCTTGCTTTAGATTTTTGAAATTTACAAACCGGATTGGCCCCTTAAGGGACCAGTGTGACACTTTCAAAAAATCGATTTTTTTTGCCTTTTTCGACACTTTATACTTTCACGAATATCCTGTAAAAATTTCAACGCCGTATCTCCATCATTTTATCTTGCAAAAATCGATAGTTAAATCTTTTTTCTCGAAATGAGATTTTTCAAATTTGCTGACATTGTAACTCAAAGAGCAATTATCCGATTGACTTGAAATTTGAACTGAGTACTCTTGAATACATTTACTCTACAATGACGTAGGATATTTTTGATTGGATGAAAATTGACGATTTGGCATTGAAAAAATGACCATTTTATAGGCAAGAAAACAGACTTTTTTTCATAACTACGCCATTTTGTTAGATATTGATATTTTTCAAAAATACTCCGTCATTGTACAGGAAATACATTCCAGTTTAACGACATTTTTTCCTTTTTCGATTTCAGCTACTCAATCGGGTGGAATCACGTCAGCAGTGGAGGAACTTTTTTTTTTGCGCCTCTGAAGGCAGCGCATAAGTCACTTGGGTCTCAATATTTTTCTATGAAAAAATTGTGTAATATAGGTCGAATATAGCCAAATATATCATTCATTTTCCGAAACATTTAATTGAGTACATTTTTTCCAAAAAATTCGCGAGATCACCCAAATGTTCAGCGTTCACGCTGGTATAGCCCCTTAACCGTCGTTAACGCGAGCGTTGCATTTCAGTTCTCGGCCGTGGGGTGCGTGACTACGACAAACGGCCTCGTAGGTCAAACGCACCGTTTTGCGTGAGTCCGTGTGCGCGTTTGGTAGTTGGCTGTAACACCCTCGCTTCTTCACCCTCCATGCCGATCCCCTTCTCGCAGTAGGGACAAAACTCTCTAGGGTAGAAAAATAACCTTTCTAACGGTAAATCGTACTTTAGGGTCTTGGAAAAAATGCAATCGGTCCGATACAGAATCCGCTATTTCAACTAGTCCACGTTCACTCTTAAAATCGTGATAAACGACGCAGAATTTTAGGGTCGTTTTTTTCGAGAAAAAAAGTTTTCCAAATTGGCTTGCACCATAATTTGGAGTTTTATCCAATTTGTTTCAAATTTTCACAGTACATTCCAACCTGAAATTTCCATGAAACTACCGACACTGACAGAAAAGTTCTATTGATATCACCTAGATGCGACAATTCAATTTTTTTTTAATTCGAATCAAAAGCATTTGTCGTGAAAACACATTTTTCCTATTGCATTCCATTATTGGAATTATTTATTTTAAATATATTCATTTATTCAAATCAAGATCTTTTCAATATCGTCTAATAACTAAACTCAGGAGCTTCGCAAGATGGCCACATGGCGGCGCGTCAGTTCTGCGAAAAAGTTGTCAACTTCAAGAAAAAATGTTCTTGCCGGCAAGCAAAGTTGGCAAGCTTGAAGAGAAGAATTAATAAACAATACAAAAAGAAGCCATCTAAACAAAAAGCATCGTCGTTTGACAAGAAATGTAAAAAAGATATATTAATAAACCGTGGTGTCAAAAAGTATAACTCCAAACAAGACTTATTACCACTTCGTCGTGTTATCTCGCGCCACGGCGATGTGAATTGACGACGAAGATCTTGCGATTTGACGCCATTGGACTTTTTTCTTTCGGCTTTTCTCAAAGGAAAAGTGTATGCCAATAATTCACAGACCATTCCGGAGCTCAAGGAAGCAATTGGACCCACCATTAATGAAATTAGTTCGCATTTATGCCAATATGTTATTCAACATTTCGTCGAAAGAATCGAAACAGAGAAGAGGCGGCCATTTATCGGATATTGTATTCCACACATAACCTTCATGTTTGTACCTTATATTAAAATGAAAATATTCGTATTTTTCGGTCAGAGTATACGTAACGGGACACTATGAAAATAGAACTTTGAAAATTTGTGACATTTTCAATTTCAACAAACAAACCCAATCAAATCCAAAACAATTCCAAACAAACAAACTCAAACCAAAACAAACAAAAGGGATATTACGATATCCGGGGCGCCTATTTTTGACAGTGTAACTTTATAATTTGGAGCTAAATAAGATTTTTTTCAAGAGTGGTAAAAATCTATATTCGATTAAAGTAAAAAGTTATGGAGTATTGAAGTTTGCAAAAATGCGGTAGAGAATTGCGGACCGAAGACGGTGGATGGGCCCAGGAGGGGTCCAGGGTGTGTGTGTGTGTGTGTGTCAATGATACATGATAGACCAAGTAATATAACATGCCCCCACCCCCTCCCCGTGATTGTCAACTGACTGTCGGATACTGGAGTGAGTGGCTACGTCGTGACTACGGCGGGGTCAAGGGGCAGCGCCCCTGCGGGGGCGGAGGTGGCAGAGCCCCCCCCCCCCAATGTATGGGAACGAGATTTCTTAATGAAAAAAAATGTTTATTTATTTATTTAAAATCCAGTCACCGGTCACAGTTGAATTTTGTGCCGCAATATATGAATCTTTAGCGTTATCCAGAATGCACCACGTCGAGGTAGAGTCAAGATGCATTTCATTGTGTGTGTGTGTGTGTGTGTGTGTGTGTGTGGACCCCACGGCTCGCCATCCCATCACTCCCACTAGGGGCTCTGCCCCTCGTGCCCGCCAGCCCACCCGCCCAAGACCCCCCTCTGGACCCGTCTTCGGATCCGCTAATCTCGACCGCATTCTTGCAAACTCCAAAACTCCACAACTTTTTACCTGGATCGCATAACGATTTTTACCACTCATGAAAAAATTCTTATTTTGGTCCAAATAATAAAGTTACATTGTCAAAAATATGGGCCCCGGATATCGTAATACTGCCCAAACAAACCCAAAACGAACACAAACAAATCGAAACAAACAAATCCAAAACAAACCGAAACATCCAAACAAACCCAAAACAATCCGAAATAAATCCAAACGAACAATCTCAAACCAAAACAAACAAACCGAAACAAATCCAAACAAACAAACCGAAACTAATCCAAACAAACAAACCCAAATCCAAGAAACGCAAACACAAAGTTTGTTTGAGAGACGCGTTTGACCTTACAATTCCGAGGTCATTGACCCCAGACATAAATGACCGAAACAAAAGTCACTACTCTCGACGCTCGCTACCCAATGACACCATAAAAAGGGGGGTTAATTAGGGTCGCCAGGGTGGTGTCTCGTTACGTACGCCCCAACCGTCCGCATTGATACACGCGAGAAATACAATTTTCCATACAAACTGTTACAGCCCATTTAAGCCCTTAAGGAGTTGATTTTCGAAAAATCCTCTCTAAGTGCACCCCCACACCCTCCAAGGAACGTATCTTCCGAATTTCGTGTTTCTATCTCGAGCGGTTTAGGCTGTGCGTGTCCGTGTGAACGTGTAGTTTACCGGGAAGACCGACGTTTCCGGGATAAGTTTTTGTTATTTTGGATCGAGCGCGGCACGGTTCTCGTGGTGTCTTGTTCGAGATGCTTGGGTTATACCTCTCGAGGTCGCGGCCGCCTCAGGAAGCGCGCACACAACAGAAAACGTCTCGTGTTTTGCGAACGAAGCGTCAAAGTGGCCTCGCGCGCGATCACTCTATACGACAACGGCAGCGCACCAGCGCCATCTCTCCCCCCTCCTTGGCTCTTCGCCGGCGCTCGACCCCCACCACGCCGCTCGTCGCGCACTCACCGCGGTAGCCGCGTCGCGCGGCAGTTGTACGCGAACCGCGGGCTCGCACGGTTGTCTGGCGGTACGCGAGTTACGAAGCAACGGAGAAACGCATGAGCGCGCGCACGTTCGCGTCTCGGCAAATCCACGCGGTGCCCCGCTTTTTTTTTTCACTTTTTTTTCCCACTCTTATCGCCGAGTGTGTTTCGTTTGTTTGGATGACTACAACTTATGAACAGGTGTCTCCTCATAGATAACGCGTTTCGTGACGTGGTGCGCAGTCAGTCGTCTCTCGATTGCTCTAGCGAATTATTTCTCGACGTGTCTTTCCCTCCTCTCTCTCGCGCCTGATCTCCTCTCTTTTAAAACACGTGCAGATTTTTGACGAAGTTTTAACGCAATTACGTACTTTCTCGCTTTTTCGTTGCCCGTTGACACGTGAGTATTGTCGGATGCAATTTCGCGATTACGTGTGCGTGACGTGTATGTGTGTGCGTGCGTGAGGTGAAAAAAAAATAGCGAATAATATTCGTCGGCGTTTACGGAAGAAAAACATTCGTGGCGCAACTGAATGCCCGGCAAATATCAACGTGAGTTTCTTTCTTTTTCTCACTCTGTAACTGGTGTGTGTACAAGGGGAAAAGGGAGCGGAGAGATTGTTCGAAAAAACATTGGTATCCAAAGTAGAACAAAAGATAGCGGGTGAAATTGTCGCGTCGACGTTTTAAATGTGTTAAAAATGGATGTCTTTCGCTCGAAGCTTTGAAATTCTGATTGAAATTTAGTCGTGTATGAAATTCAATCGAAATTCAATCGCAGATGAAGTTCTATTGTAATTCAATCGGTAATAAAATTTGAATGCCATTTAATCGGCACCGAAGTTTCCATGAAATTTGATTTCAAAGCTTAAGCGTTACATTGAATTTTCGAAGTTTGATCGTTGAAGAAAGTCTATTGAAATTAAATCGCGAATGAATGCCTATCGAAATTTAATTCTTATTGGAATTCGAATAAAATTGAATCTTTATATTTAATTTTGAAATGCAAACGCTAAGAAGAGTCTATTAAAATAAAATAATTAATGAAACTTGAATAAAAATTAATTTTAAAGTTATATTTTATTTGAAGAATAATTTGATTTATAAGTTGAATTCCATTTTCAAATGTGATTTTTGAGTTTAAACGTTGAATACAATTTTGAAATTTAATCGGTAAAGAAAGTCTATTGAAATTAAACTGTAATTGGAAGTCTATACAAATATTGAATCGTCAATGAAAGTCGATCAAAATTTAATTCTCAACAAAATTGGAACGATATTTAATCGTAAATGAAATTCTATCGTAATTCAATTCGTAATAAAATCCAACCTTTGCTACTATTAGAATGAAACTAAATTTAAAAGTTTGAGCGTTAAATTTAATTTTTCAAATTCAATCGTAAATTTTTCGTAAATCGTAAATTTCTTAAATCGTAAAACGTAAATAAATTCTGTCAAAATTCACTGTCACTGAAATATAAATAAATTGCAATTTAAAGATTTCATTGTTAAATTCAATGTTGAATGTCAATCGTTAAAGATAGTCTATAAAAGTTAAATCGTTGATGAAAGTCTATAAAAATTAATGGGGCTGAAGTTCGCATCGTTGGAACGCAACGAAAATTCTTATTATTTTCGGATTTTCATTATTATCGAAAATCATATTTGGCAGGTTTGTTGTAAATTGGTCAATAAGCATCCTAAAAAATGTTCTCGTGATTTTCGTAGCGTCAATGTGCCAAAGGAAATTGTCGAAACAAAACAAAAATCATTTTCGTTGCATTCCAACGATGCAAACTTCAACGTCATAAAAATTAGACCGTTAATGAAATTCGAACGAAATTTAGTTTTCAAGTTAAATCGTTAAATTTAACTTCAAAATTAAATCGTTGAAGAAAGTCTATCAAAATGAAATTGTTTATGAAATTTTATCAAAAGTAAAACGTTAACGAAAGTCTATCAAAAAATGTTATCGCTGATGTAATTCTTTTGAAATTTAATCTCGAATGACATTCAATTGGAGTGTGAAGCATGATAAAATCGTACCACCTGCTCGTCCTCATTTGCTTCATGACCAACATTTTAATTTTCTTAATCCGAATTTTGAGCAGACTGTAATTACGAAATACCTGAGTTCGACGACCTCCAAAGTTTCGAAGCCTATCGCGTGGCCTTTCTACGCGAATACGTATACTAGCTCGTGAAAATATAGGCGACGATTTTTGTTTTCTTTGTTTTTTTTTTTTTTTCCGTTCGACAGGATTGGAAAGGTGAGGCCGGTCAATCGGTGTCCTTGAAGCTTAGAAAGTGCAATACGGAGCCTTATTACGTAAAAGCATTCGATTTTTTAAAATCACGACTTTCACTTTGTGCCAGAGATAAGCGGATATCGTTGATCAAAATGAAAAAAAAAAAAAAAAAAAAAAAAAATACACTTTTCTGCTCGTTTTTTTAAATCCATTTTCTGTTGCACAACATTAACCTGCATACGTAGCCGGAAGTATTCAGTCTCACAGTCCTATTTCGATAATATTTTGACGATACGTGGGTTGTAGCAAAGTCCGGAAAGAGTACGATGTCCATGACGTTGAAGTTTGCATCGTTGGAATGCAACGAAAATGATTTTTGTATTGTTTCGAAAATTTTCTTTGCCAGATTAACACTACGAAAATCACGTAAACCTTTTTTTCAGGGGGACATTACGATATCTTTGGCGCCTAAATTTGACCATTGGATTATGAAATATGGCCGAAAAAAATACGATAAACAAGATTAACTTTTTTCGTTTTGAGCCTTAGTTTTGGATTTACAGCGCTTCGAAGAGAAAAAGTGTATTTTTCCGATTTTCTGTGTAAATCGAATTTTCCACGTGTTTTACATTGTTACGTCGTACTTTGTTTGGGTTTGTTCTTGTTTATTTTCTCGACATAGCGCATTCCGAAGAAAGCTACATTAACGCAAACCAGCTAAATCGCTTAATAACGAATAATTCGTAAAATGTCCTGTATCTTCTAAAGGAAGCCAAAATCGCGATTTTTTTATTCTCAAAAAAGTGTTTCTTGTGCGCCAAATATGAATAATCCACGATCAAATTAAGGCGCCAGAGATATCGTAATCGTGCCAAAGCATATGCCGGAAAAATGAAATTAAGAGCACCTAAGACTAATCAACGTTGAACGGTATCGTACACATATCGAAAGTGCTCCAGACCCACCCAACGATTCCACACGCACATCGAAGGTGCTCCAGACCCACCCAACGATTCCACACACACATCGAAGATGCTCCAGGCCCACCCAACGATTCCACACACACATCGAAGGTGCTCCAGACCCACCCAACGATTCCATACACACAAAAGTCGCATTTTCCATCGAATATGGACGCTGCACGGTCAAAATTGGGAACCACAAACATAATAATGCTTCGACTTTCAACTCCCTGTTTCACCCCCTTAAACGCCGAATTTCAATTTTTGTCACTGTTGAAAAAAGTCTTATTTTGGGCCAAATATCAATAAACCAGGGTCAAATAAAGGCGCCAAAGATATCGTAATCGTGCCTTTTTCAGGATGCTTATTTACCAATTTACAACAAACCTGCAAAATATGATTTCGGATAATAATGAAAATAAGAAATTGATAAGAATTTTCGTTGCGTTCCAACGATGCAAACTTCAGCCCCATACGATATCCGGGGGCGCCGAGATTTGACGGTGAATTTAGGGCTATCGAATCAAAATAAACAAAATATGAAAAGTCGTAAAAGTTAATATTTCGCTCATTTTGCGTCGAAATTGGAATTTTTGGTTAGTTATAAAAAATTATGATTTTTTCGAATTTGAACATTTCAAGGAACATCAGGCAAGGTAACTCGGAAATATATAGTATCAAAAGTGTCTCAGAAGTGAAAAATGTATTTCAAATACCACTGCCATGTTTTCCTCGCTTATAGGTGCGACTAGACAGTGAGTAAAGTGATGGGGCTGAAGTTCGCATCGTTGGAACGCAACGAAGATTCTTATTATTTTCGGATTTTCATTATTATCGAAAATCATATTTGGCAGGTTTGTTGTAAATTGGTCAATAAGCATCCTAAAAAATGTTTTCGTGATTTTCGTAGCGTCAATATGCCAAAGGAAATTGTCGAAAGAAAACAAAAATCATTTTCGTTGCATTCCAACGATGCAAACTTCAACGTCATGTAAAGTGGTACTTTTAATCGTTAGGAGTCCGAAGAGAGATTAAAAGTATACGATTCATCTCTCTTCGGACTTGTAAGGCTCCCAGTTTGTGTAAAATATATCGTTTAGTTATTTGGTTTAGTAATTATATGGAACAATTTCTATTGTTGTAAACAAACAAAGAATATAAATAAATAAAGCATAGTAATCTCGGAATTTATGTTGAAAATCGTATAAATACTATATTCAGTGGTATTTATATGACGTCTCTAAACAAACCCAAACCCAAACAAAGAAGCATTATAATCCCGGAATTTATATGAAACCACCAAACAAAATATTGGAGCCGATTAGTGCTGGAGCCCCGCTTGTAAACATTTACCATATATTTTATCATATTGAAAGAATGAACGTTTTTTTTTTCGTCCACGGAATATTGCTGTTCGGTTATCCGAATTTTCGATTATCCGAAAGGCGCCCGGTCCCAATTGATTCGGATAATCGACGCTCTACTGTAGTATTCCCGATAAATCGAACATGTTCGATCCACGAAATGATCCGTATCATGCAAATGCTCGAAACAAGGCGATCCGTTCCACTTGAATAATTCAACGAGGGAGTATTCGCTCGTGAAATCGTTGAAGCACCTCGGCACAAAATCAGATACGAAATCGTGAGAAATCACATCGAGGATTCGTTAAATCGCCAAAATTGTATGAAACCGATTCTACCAATCTCTATTCGAGTCGAGTCATTTTTTCCGTTGCCTCATTGCCTACTACGGTTTTATTTGTTTCAAATATATTTTTCCACTTTTTTCGAGTGGGCCTTGATCTAGACGATTCAGAAAATACGTAAATGATTAAAAAAAAAAAAAACATTGTTGATTTGAACGTATAGGAGATATATTTGAATAAAAAGAGATATGTTTTTTTTTTCAGGCAGTCTAAAAGCGTCTCAATGGGCTACTAGTGTGGTGAACCGAAATTCAGGGTTATTTAAAATTAATAAGTAATTAATAAATTCGTATATAAGTAATTAATAAATTCATCGGGAAGCCATACACTCTTCTCAAGTAATTAATAAAATTTCTTCAAAAATAATTTTGAAGGAATAAATAAGATTAAAAAATCATTTGGACATTTATTTGCATGTACAATGTTGTGTACCAAATTTCATAAAAAATATTAATAATCAACGAAGTTATAAAATAAAAATCGTCAAGGATCTTTAAACGCGAGGGGCTTAAAATGGTGTACTTGATTTTGGTCATCAGGATGATCTGTAAAAAAAAAACAGGTTTTTTTCCTTCTTAAAATAGATAATATAGATGATGTTGAAGTTTGCATCATTGGAATGCAACGAAAATCAATTCTTTTTAATTGTTCAAAATTATTTTTGGCTGTGAAAATTACCGAAAAGTTTTTACGTATTGTTATTAGAGCTTTAGGACCTCAGTTTGCAAAGATGGCAGGCTTCGCACAAGCATAAAAGTGAAGCAATGAAAAATGAACAAAAAGATCGTTGCATTCCAGCGTCCTCAACCTCAACGTCATTGATATTGGCCAAGACTTGATGGAGCTTTTTTGCGATCGTGTTTCAATTGTTAAAAAAAAATATTGGATTTTTTTTTCGATTTATTGAGCAAAAATGACGTTATTATTGTTTACAAGTAATGAAAAAAATGTTAAGGAGAAAAACGTCGATCAAGAGTAAAATACTATAACACTGAATGAGAGTACCAAATTTCAAATCAATCCGTTCATCAGATGTCGAGAAATCGTGTACACCATTTTGAAAAACATAGTTTCAAGGAAAACGTGCTTGAAGTTTTGGTAGCAGTTCTATCGTTGTAATCATAAGTTTACCTTCAATCTGCGGCTCCTGCACCGTATGTTGGACCTTCCTCTTCAATTTAAGTTGCCTCAAGCAACGAACGAGTTTTGACTTTTTCACAGCCTTAAAGTCAAATTATTATTCCGAACGAATGAAAAATTATATTTGAAGCACTATTTCAGCTTTGGTCGAAATTACAGTCCAGCTTGCAAAAGCTGGACGTTTGGGTATGTAGTAGTCGCTCAAGGTTTTCGAAATTCAGAATTTCCGCCAAAAAATAAATCTCCCACGCACTATAATTCCTTTTAGCATTAAAAACAAAATAAACAGCGACGTGTTACATTTTCCGAATAATTTATTACAATAATTTGTAACGAATTATTATAATACAGATATATGTGTTATTGTGTATAATTATATGTAATATTGTATTATGACGTCGCTCGTCACAGAGTACAGCTTCGATTGGCCCGCAGTTTGACTAACGAGACCAACTGTGGGACGCATTACGATGCGCGGAAAACAGCTCCCATTTCAGTTTTACGAATAAAACGATCTATAATTTTATTTACGGACAAGAGGTTTAAACAATTATTTTATGAGAATAAAGATTATAATTCTTGGGTTAGAAGTGCGGGGTTAATTTGAAAGTCTGTTTCTAATGAAAAAGGGATTAATTATTTTGAACATTTTACAAGGCGTCAAATTTATGAGTGAGAAGAATAAAAAAAAAATTGGCCAAAATTGGAAATTTCGAAGCTCTTGAGCGACCACTAAATATTCGTTGGTCGGCTAGAGTTTTCGCGAGGTTAATTAAAAAATTATAAAGCGTAAAATTCATGGGTGAGAGGTGGACGAACAAAAACTCGATTTTTTTAAATGAAAATTTGAATTTTTGGTAGGCTTGAGCGACCTGTAAATATTTTTTGACGGCTCGCAGCTTTCGCGACAATTTTTTTTTTTTCTTTAAAGAAGATATTGGTTGGTGAGAAAAATGAAAAAAAATAAAAATAAATAGAGCGTAAAATTGTGCCACCCTAGTGTGTACGTATAAGAGGGTGTAAAATGTTCGCTCCGTTTGATTTGCAGTGTGCTTATCGTCGTATTGCATCGATCATGTGCGGCGACAAGTGGATTTTGACTCTCGGTGTTCTCGCGATCGGAATTCTCGGACCTGCCGAGGCCTACACGAATCAGTGGGCTGCCCACATCGACGGAGGCCCGAGAATCGCGCGACAGGTCGCCAGGGATCATGGCTTTAGATATCGTCGTGAGGTGAGTCTCTCTCTCTCTTTCTTTCTTTCTTTCTTCCTAGGTTTTTCTCCCGTTATTTGGACCGATTAAGGTAGCACTAGCGGAACGACTAGTCGACAGAAAATCTGCAAATTTTCGAATCTGAAAAAAAAGCAAAATATAATACATTCAGGTTCGATAATAACCATGATACGGAAAGAAATTATGTGATAAGTGCATGTGATAGCTATGTGTATTATATTATGAAAAGTGAAGTTTTAAGGGGAGATATACACCTAGGAGCCGGAAAAGGGTCATTTTTGTGAATTTTTTCAAGGCAAACTATTTGAAATTTTGGATTGGGGTTTTAATTATCTACAAGTATATACATTCAAAAATATGTTTAATTTTCTTTATTTCAAAATATCAAAAATATACAGGGTGCGCCAGAGAAACTTACTTATTTGAAAGGTCAATAAAAACAAAAGTACTTCAATTATTGTTTAAAATTTTTTTTATTTGAGAATACAATATCCCAATTTTTTTTCATGCAGTCTTGAAAATGACATCGGATAAATGGCGACCCCCATTGCGCATACACTGATGAAGTCGATTTTTGAAATTCGTATCCACTCTTTGCAGCATATCAATCGGTATGTTGACAATAGCGTCGCGAATGTTGTTCTTGAGGTGTGCTATGGTCCGTGGTCGATCGACATAAACCAGAGATTTCAAATAACCCCATAAAAAGAAATCGCATGGAGTCAAATCTGGAGAGCGTGCCGGCCATTGGAGATCGCGTCTGAGAGAGATGAGGCGGTCGGGGAAATGTTGTCGCAACAAATTCATTGAGTCTCGTGCTGTGTGTACTGTGGCTCCATCTTGCTGAAACCACACGTTCCTAACGTTCATTTCTTCGAGTCTTGGAAGAAAAAATTCCTCGATCATGTTCCTGTAACGAGCTCCATTCACGGTAACTGACGGCCTCACTCTTTCGACATTTTCCGGAGTTCTGATGGTCCGTTGAAGTCCATTTCTGGGTTTAGCGACACTTCCACACTCCCGAAATGAGTTAACCCACGACAGATTCGAATTACGGCCAGTAACGAGTCTGTGAGGAGGAATTTCAAAGCGAGCGCGGAAGGCACGTTGCGTAGCAACAAGTGAGCGACCGTTAGAAAAGAAGCTCTTGACTGCGAAGGCCCGCTGCTCTCTAGACCAGAGCATGATGGCAACTGACTGGAGGGAGAAACAAACTTGGGAACTTCCCCCTCCAGATGCGCCCCCTCTCGCCCCTCTACCCTCCCAACTCACCGCGCGGGAATTTTTTCAAATAAGTAAGTTTCTCTGGCGCACCCTGTACAAGGATATTGTACGATTCTTGGAGCGTCGTAAAAAAATCTGCGTATATGGTACCCACTGGCGTTTCTTCAAAAATCATCTGACAAAAAAAAAACCAAAATGATTATTAAATTAGATACTGTAATCTAGTACGTGTCGTAGCCGATTGAAAATATCGATTTATGACAAAATGGCGGACGTTTGAACATAAATAGTGATTTTTGGGCCAAAAATTAGTTATTATTTTGCCTATAAAACAAAAACTAAGCAACGGAAGAAAAAAATCCTATGATAAGTACTAGATAATGGTGTATAGAATGACCACAAAAAACCTCAAGGCAATCGGTTCATTGGTTTTCGAGAAATGTTGGGTACCGATTTGAAAAACGTGCCGACTCGGCGCCGCAAAACACGTTTCACTTTCTCGGCTGTAACTGGCTCATTTATCGGGATATTAACTTGCCGTTTTCACCAGATATCCTGGAGACCTGAAACTTCAAGAAAATGCAACAACAAAAAATCGATTTTTTCGACCTTCTACGTGTATATCTCCCCTTAAAATAGCAATCAGATTTGACTCGAGTTGTCTCACCGGCCGCGATTTCATAATTTTGGGAATATCCCTGGCAAGGCTGTACTCAGGCCCTCCCGATAAATGTCAGGGGTGTGTTTGCTTACTTCGTATGGGTAAACGTGTGTGTAAAGCGCGTGTAATGTGCGTATATTGTAACTTCGGTCTTGCATATATTGCAACAACAGATATGGATCGACATAGTATTCGTTAGAATCTCGGACGTAATAAAATTGCGAAAAAAGGCTCTGGGAGGCCTTAGGCCACTCTAGAGGCCGAAAAAAGAGGTTTTTTGGGGATTTTTTTCTTACAAAAAAAAAACAAAATAATTCGAAATTACAAAAAGGGGGTTTATCATACATATCAGTGACTGTATACTATAATTTTTTCGAAGCGATTAATTTCAAAATGGCGGCTGTGCAGCGTTTTTGCGATGACGTCTCCGTTTTTCCAGGATCCACGGCCGGACAAACAGCTCCTGTAATTTTTCAATTATAATGAGCCAATGAATTTTTTTTCGATTATATATAATAATTGCTATAGAAGTACGTAGGATTTTTTTCGATATATTGATTTTTGGTCAAATGGCGCACTTCTAAAGTGGAAAGTGAAAAATTTGCCTAAAAAATCGTCAGATAATTGTTTATAACAAATGAACTATGCAATATAAAAAAAAAATCCTACGTACTTCCATAGACAATGTATTTTTCAAGATATATTCAACGTTTCACGTGAATCGGTTGAAAGTTGTCTGAGTTATGTTTCCGGCCAACTTAAAAAATGCAGTTTTGAGATAAACGCGTTTGAAGTTTTGAGTAGCTCGCTGCAGATCAGGCGGCCTTGTACTAAAATTCGAAAACCGAGTACTTAGACATTTTTCCCGGCCATCATCTTTTGGGACATCATTTTTGAGGGGAGATTTTTCCTAGGGGATCATTTAAAAATGGATTTTTCGAAAATTCCAGAGTGGCCTAACCCCTTAAGAACCTACAACGTTTGTAGGTGATTTCTCCCGTCATGGCAGACGCGGCCAGCGAGCGCGAAAATTAGTCGATTCAATCAACAATATCTGCTCGAAATGTCCCGTAACCTATATTTTTTATGGAACGTACGTGACCGCGACAATTTTTTTTTTGCTTTTTATCGCTTTCTCATAGCTCCGTATGAAAACGCGCACTATTATTATTTCCGTGTCAAAGTTCGATCCGCACACTGAGAAAAAAGAATCGTTGAATGTGCAAAGTGCATTTTGTTGTCTCGAAATTTTGTTGCCAATCCAAAATCAAGTTGAACGTATTTAAAGATACAATTTTGTTAAACCAACCGAATTTTGGATGGATGAGCGAATTTTTGTTCTTTCAGTGCACGGATTCCCTATATGGTGCGGGTTAAATGCATTGATTTAGTGAATTAATTGATATTGTATTTAGCCGGTAAGGCATGCGGAGTTTTCGCGAACGTCATTCCGTATGTCTGTACACTGTAAAAAATGATATGAAATTTACAATACATTTAAGATACAAAGGAATTGAATATCACGATCTCAGTAGATGAAATTAAATTTGAAACACTTGTACCGTAAATTTAAAACAGGAACATGAAATTCTTACGTGGATATAGAATTTAATAGACGCAACATGGAATTTCAAAAACAAGTTTGTAAATTTGTGGAAAATGTATTGCATTAATCCGTGTCTTCCTTTGAAAATTACTACAGATGTACAATAAATCAACTATAAAAAACAGAGCATTGAAAATACAAAACAAGTTTGAAATTTATTTACAGCTGCCTGAAAAATATAATATATGTGAAACTGAATTTTACGATACGCACAATGCATGATCACAACAGATTTATTTGAAAGAGCGAAACTGGAATTGAAAAAAAATTCATAAACGCTGATGAAAATCACATGAATCACTGTGAAAATTATATTAAATTGACACTACATTTAAGGCACAAAAGAATTGAATTTTACGAACTCAGTAAATGAAATTGAATTTAAGACACTTGTACCGTAAATTTAAAACAGGAACATGAAATTCTAACGTGGATATAGAATTTAATAGATGCAACATGGAATTTCCAAGACAAAAGCCACTGAGAATAACAATTGTTTGTCAAAAACAAATCACAGTTAAGTTGAATTTAATGTGTTCGTATATTGATATTGAAGAAACATTTCATGATTTTAATAATTATTGACCCGGACGATATCTCAAAATCACATGAACTTCAAATACATGCGTGCAGTGGACAGAGATGGGCGCGCGATCGGTGTACGGGCTCTCGGCGGTCACTGAAGTTTAAGCAGCATTGGAGGCTGCCAATACTTGGAGCGGTGACCGCTTGTCCGTGCAGTGGTTTGCGCGTCAACCTCTGAGTGGGAGACAGTTTTTCTGAGTTTCTGATGGTAATACAACTGAAACTCAGCCGAATATAGCCGCCTGTATCGGCCCAGGTTTTCCGCAGTTTCCCTGGGCCCTCGTGCAAATGCGATACAGTAGTGCATTAGGAAAGAGTGGATGCGGTCAACACTCTGGGGAGGGGGGCTCTGGAAGGAATGTAGAGGGAACTGCGGAACGATTGTGAATGATGGAAGGAATAATGGAGGGGATGGTAAAAGGGGAAGGACACCGTGCCTCTGAGGAATACATATATAAAAAAGAAAATACATACGTGCAGTGATTTCACTGCATTTAAATTTTATTATTCAAGTATTCAATATTAATTATGAGATAAAGCTGCGAAAAAATCACACACACAATTATCACGAAAGCATCATACAGTACATGAATTGAGTGGTCTTAATTTGATAATTTTTACATAAAAACGTATTGCAATTATCAATTTCTGAAATAAACTCAATACTTAGGATCAGTAATTTTAATACACACCCGTATATTGATATTAGCAAATGGTTCTTGAATTTAATATACACTCGTATTTTGATATCAGCAAATGGTTCTTGATTACAATATATTTGGATGTGATTATTTCTTTACACGTGCATTATTTTTCAAACGCACAAGTATATTAATATTACGGAACTACACTTTCATTTTTAAAATAATCTGTTTTGGACTTTCAAAATCGTATCTGAAATTTCATAAGCGGTATCCGCATAAAAACTTCCTACACTTGTATATTAATTTTTATACAGAAATTTTTTACACTGTACTACAGCATATCAAAAAATGATTTTTTTTCCTAACGAGAAGGTTCGTGCACGTACCGCCTTAATTCGCCATAACGATGTCGGTAAAAAATAATTTGCCGCAAGTGATGCGTATCACGTGGAGACGAACAGATCTGGACCAAAAGTCACCCGAAACGTATTGGCCCGTTGGGCAACATTCTCAGCTGACTGTCCAACGAAATGACCAAATGCATCATAGTAATCCTAAAACCGTGACCTATGGAATTCAACTGTGGGCTCCGAGCAAACTTGGAGATGATCCAACCTCTCCCAGTCCAAACTGATACTCGATGGGCTATCATACATCACGAACACAGCCATCCACGAAGGCATCCATGGACGGTGAAAAAATAACGGCCGATGACTCGGCAAAAGACGCGAGCGCAGACTCGAGACCCGTCCAAATGATCCGGGCCCTGCTAAAGAAGAATCCAGTGGTAATAGGACTCGAAGGATACGAGCCACTGGATCCGCGCCTTCCGCTTTTCAAGGATAACGCGACTCTAGCGGCAGAAAATGAGGCCGCAGTTTGACGATTTATTTTGGGAGTATGAGAAAAGGAATAGGATTTTTTTGGGGAGGGTTTATTTGACGCATATTGAAGTATTAAAAAAAATGGTTTGTTATAATTTTCATACAATGTGGCGGCGACAGAGCCCATCTTGGAAAACGTGTTTTTTACAAATAGCTTTATGGGAGGACGATTTTCTCGTAAAGTAAACTGGAACGAAAACCAAACAAAATTATAATCGATATGTTATTGGCTATGGGCCTACGGAGGGATTTTTTTTATCAATTTTTGAAAAAATGACGCACTTTGAATGAAATAAATCGATTTTTTTCCCAAAAATAAGCAGTAAATTGTTTGTAAAAAAAAAGTTTACATTTAATCAAAAAACGGCTACGTACTCCCATAGAGAATGTTATTGTGAAGCTACTATCAAAATTTCAAATCGATCCATGCAAACGTGATCGAGTAATCCGTCCTCCCAGTTTGAAAAAAAGTGGTTTCGAGAAAAACGCGTTGAAAGTTGCACGAGGCGCCTGAAAGAAGTCCGATGCGTTGCGGTAAAATCGATAATTGAACCTTGGTCATTTTTTTTTTCAATATCACTGAATTCATTTATAATAGCAAACGAAAAAAAAAACAAAGAAAACATTTCTTAAATGCACTGCTAACGATACTTACTGTGAAATCAAAATTCATTTAAAAGCCCTCAAGTTTAAAATCGTTGCCATATTTTTTGTGGCATTCCTTAGACACTAGGAATATACGGCGCAAATAAAACAAAAAAACTGGGAATCCCTTTACCTTCAGAAATACGATTTTCATTCGACCCTTACCCCCCATCCCCATAAGGGTGGGTTCCGGAAGTTCAAAATCGTTGTCATTTTTTATTTCTGGACATCCTTTGGTACGAGAAACGTACGGTGCAAATAAAAAATCTGAGAATGGAGAAACCACCGGAGTTACGATTTTTTTCCAACTTTCACCCCTCCATAAGGGTGGATTCCGGAAGTTTACAATCTTTGATAACTTTTTAGTGGCTTTTTGCAGGCACTCGGAATTTATGCCGCAAAGAAAAAAACTGGCACTGTCTGTACCGCCCGAGATATTAATTTTGTTCACTTTCAACCCCTCAATAAGGGTGCATACTGGCCAACCATTTTTTTCATACGTTTTCTATGGCCTCTACAGATATTCTGGAGTCAAAACGTACCCGAAAAAATTAATAAAAAATGTTTGACATTTTTTCACATTACGCTCGAATCCAACGATGCAAACTTCAGGCCCATTGCGTGGTAATTTGAAATATAGGTTGATATATAAGTCTCACCAGTAGTTCCTTGAAGAAAACAAAAAAATCATACGAATTTTGCCCACAGCAGGAATCTTTTTTGCTTGTGCACTACTCGTTACGAAAATACGTTACATTTTTTTCAAAGACTTGAAAACCGGGAACCAAAATATACCCGAAGGAAAAAAAATTATAAAATGTAGTTCCTTGAAAAAAAAAAAAAAATCATACGGATTTTGCCGACAGCAGGATTTTTTTTTCGCACTACTCGTCACGAAAATACGCTATATTTTTTTCGAAGACTTGAAAAACCGCCAAGCATCATAATTTTCTCGCTCATTAAGTCTCCGTGCGAGAGCCTTCGAAAATGCATGTATATATGGAAAGGGAGGGAAAAGAATGGGCGAGCGAGCCACCTCCAACGCTCTCGCGATCCGCTTGAATCGGAAAAATTTATGGCTACACGTGCAATATAGAGTAGGGGGCGAGAAATCCGTCATGCAGTTGAGTTCCGTTTAGCGCAAAATGTGTACGAAGCGTGATGAGAGATGGGAAGAATGAATGAATGAATGAACGAACGAACGAGTGAGCGAGTGATATAAATTTCACGAGACCGATAAATCGGGAGGGAAGCTCCGGCTCTGAATTTTTCTACCTCTTCAGCAGTTTGCTGTTCCATTTTGCTAAACGTTTTTGAAGAAACGAACAAAAAGGGAATCTCGTAAAGGTAATTGGTAACTGTAAGGAGGCCGTTTGTTGCTGGGTGGCGACGACGCAATTAACTTGTCTTAATTGTTTTATTATGTTGACGCTTTTTCTTTGTTCTACATCATTATTTTTTTTTCCCCATTTTCAAACTGCTATTTTCGGTATATGGAGAAACGAATGGGTTGTTTGTGGGTGCGTCGAGAAAAGGTGATTCGGGTAGTCGAGAGCGCGAATTTTAATTTCTTTTGAATTTTAATTTCTTTTCTTCGTGATTTCATAATAACTTTCATTTATAATTTAAGGAGTCCTCTCACTTTGAACGCTAAAAAGGCTGTTTTCATGAATTTTTTAATAGGTTTGTAATATAGACATTGATATAAAAATTTTTACACTTAATAAATACACTTTCGAAATACATACAAAAATGTATTTATTCATTTAAGTCACTATTTATAGACGAAAATGGTAGTTAAAAAAACGTCCTAAAAAAATGGTAGGTCTGCGCTGTTGATGACATCTCGGAGATGGATCATCCGAAATAAAAAAATCCAAAGGTTTTAGATTCAGTATGTCAATGGCTATAGCGCATATCATACGATTTTTGATATTTGCAAAAATAACAAAATGGCGGACATTTTTCGAAACAACAAATAAAACGTGTTTTTTCACCGTTTTTGGCAAAAAAAAAGAGTAAATATAAATCAAAAATTAAATCCTTGATATACGGTATAGCTATAGTTGTAAAGAATATGTGGTTAACATTTTATAAGGATCGGTTCAGTAGTTTCGAAGATTTTATCAACAAGCCGTCGAAAAACATTGTTTCAAGAAAAACGCGTTTAAAGTTTGTTTGGGTTACATAAATACATTTTTAAAAAATTATGCGTTCCGAAAGCGTATTTATTAAGTGTAAAAACTTTTATATCAATATCTATAATATAAACCTATCAACAAATTTCATAAAAATAACCCTTTTTAGCGTCTAAAGTGAGAAGACCCCTTAAGGACAGGTTATCGTTAATCACGAGGGAAAAGTCGATTTTTTCTAAATTTGCATCCTTAAAGTGTTTAGAACACGTGGGTTTGTTCGTTTCGGTTGTCAAATACAAACATTAAATACGATTTTTTCTAACATTAAACTTTAAATGCATTTTTCTGGGAACGGCATTTTTCAGCGCGCAAGGCGTTCTGCAGATCCAACGCATGAACCAATTCACATGAATCTCTTCGCAATTGAAAGGAAATTCATTTTGCGAGGCCATCAGGAAGGGATTTTTGTCGAAAATTGATTGACATTTTTTTTCGTTCGTTCGAAACAAAGAAAAAAAACCGGGCAAAAAATTGGATTTTTTTTTCTTCAAACGGCTGCTATTTTGTAACCCACGGTTTTTTGCAGAAAACAAAAAACGATAAGGCTCACCAAATTTAGTCTAGTTAAAAAAATTTTTAACCCGTTTTTGTTTCAAATAAAATGCTGTGGAGCGCTCCGGCGCAGACCAAAACACGCCGTGCATGGCTTTATATGACGAGAGCTGGAGCCGCCATTTGGCATTTTTTTAAGAAGACAAAATTGGAACTTACACATCATTCATGGAAGAATAAAATTACAGCCTGTGCACCAATAAGTTCTGACGCTGTAAAACTTGGAAGTCAATCAATCGAAAAAAGAATTCAATGTTGCATTGATACTGATGGTCGTCATTTTGAACACTTGCTTTAAAACTTAGTAATTTTATTTACTACCGAAACTGTAAGCATTATCGGCTTTCTGTACTTTCTATGACCTTCAATGACCTTATGTTATAAGTTGTTGAACTTGTTTTAAGCTCCTCTTTCATGATACAGGAGAAAAAACATACCGATCCGTTTCAAAAAATGGAGTTGACCTTCAAATGTCCGAAGTACCTCCACCTGCAAAAAAACTATTATCGCTATGGGATGGCCCTTTTTGTACTGTGTAATTTAATTTCAGCAAATATTTCTGTGAACCTTATAGTTTCGAAGATATCCAAGGTGCTAATAGTTATTGATCCACCCTGCATATGAAAGGCAAAGTCCTGACTGACTGACTGACTTATGATCGCCCTGTCTAAATCGCTACAGGTAGAAACGTGAAATTTGGAGAGGATGTTGATTTTGTATTGCAGGCATCGTTCAAGAAGTGATTTCTCGAAATTCAACCCCTAAGAGAGTGATATGGGGTGGCAAAGTTTTTATGGAAAATAATATTGTTATGATGAAATTCACATGAAAGTTGGTATTAATGCTCTGTGATACAATTAATGAAACACGTATTTTGGCGTTTTGAAAATTCAACGCCTAAGGGGGTGAAGAGGCTGGCAAAATTTATATGGGAAATATATTGTATGGTCAAATTTACTTGAAACTTGATATTAATGCTGTGTGAGATAATTAATGAAACACGTATTTCGGCGTTTTCAAAATTCAACCCCTAAGGGGGTGAAAGGAGCTGGCAAAATTTGTACGGAAAATATATTTTATTGTAAAATTTACTTGAAACTTGGTATCAATGCTCTGTGAGACGATAAAAAAATACGTATTTCGGCGTTTTTTAAAATTCAACCCTTAAGAGGGTGAAAGAGGCTGGCAACATTGGTATGGGAAATAATATTTTTATGGTCAAATTTACTTGAAACTTGGTATCAATGCTCTTTGACACAATAAAAAAACACGTATTCCAGCGTTTTTTAAAATTCAACCGTTAAGGGGGTGAAAGGGACTAGCAACATTTGTGGGGGAATTAATATTTTTATGGTAAAATTTACTTGAAACTTCGTATTAACGCTCTGTGACACAATTGATGAAACACGTATTTCGGCGTTTTTAAGAATTCAACCTTCAAGGGGGTGAAAGGAGCTGGCAACATCTGCTACGGGAAATAATATTTTTATGGTCAAATTTACTTGAAACGTGATATTAATGCTCTTTGACACAATTAATGAAACACGTATTTCGGCGTTTTTCAAAATTCAACCCTTAAGGGGGGTGAAAGGGGCTGGCAACATTTGTACGGGAAATAATATGTTTATGGTCAAATTTACTTGAAACTTGGTATTAATGCTCTGTGGCATAATTAATGAAATACGCATTTCGGCGTTTTTTCAAAATGCTGCCCTTAAGGAGGTAAAAGCGACTGGCAAAATTTATACGGGACATAATACTTTAATGGTCAAATTTACTCGAATCTTTGTATAACTTTTTCAAGACATAATTAATGAAACTTCAGCGTTTTTCGAAATTCAATCCTTAAGGGGTAAAGGGGTTAGCAGATTTTGTATGGTAAAATAAATATCTGGTCACATTGACTTGAAACTTAGTATCAATTCTCTCCAATACAAAATTCTACGTGTTCCTTGACGAAACATTTTAGGAGCACACTTCATTAAGGAGCATTCAACACAAGTCTACGCGAGCGAAGCCGCGGGTGGAAAACTATTTTTTTTCAAATAAAATAATGCCTCTTGACGGTAACCTTCCGTTGGCCCTTGGGCAAACGTGCCATTGTTCACTGTCGGACTTTGAACGCGAATATCCAATTTTTGTCGCACGTCGTTTTTGATAAAAAAAAAGTTTTAGTCGCAATGATTCCCACTCTATGCGCTCGCCATGCCAACGCTAGTAATTGTAAATCACCCTGTATAAGTGCATACTTTCCAGTGGCAAAGTTTCTCGAGTTCCTCTTCGCGTGTGTGCGCTCCCCCTTTTCGACTTACAATCCACCCTTCTCGACTTCTCTATCTCCGTCGACGATTTTCCGAACGGAGGAAATCGAACTTTGAGCTTTCCAGAACTCCATTCCCACATCCCTCATATCCAACTGCTTTATATAGGGTGTCTCAAAATGACCTGACATTTTCATTGATCAATAAAACGTATAATTCATTTGAAAAGTACGAATATTTTAATTTTAATGTAACGTACAAACATGAAGGTTATGTGTGGAACACAATATCCGATAAATGGCCTCCTCCTCACTGTTTGCAAACGTTCACTCTTATGACGAAATTTTAAATAACATTTTCGCATAACTTGCGGACTAATTTCATTAAGGGGTCTTCACTTTAGGGGCTAAAAGAAGGCTATTTTCGTAAATTTTTTTGATATGTTTATATTGTAGATATTGATATAAAAGTTGTTACACTTAATAAATACACTTTCGAAATAGATTTAAAAAAAATTATTCAAGTCACTATTTATAGACGAAAATAATAGTTAAAAAAATGTCCTAAAAAATTGTAGGTCTGCGCCGTTGATGAAATCGCGGAGATGGATTATCCGAAACAGACAAAATCAAACAGTTTTAAATTCAGCATGTTAATGGCTACAGCGCATATCACACGATTTTTTATATATGCAAAAATAACAAAATGACGGTCATTTTTCGCAAAAACAACAAAAAAACGCGTTTTTGCACCGTTTTTGGCAAAAAAATAGTAAATATAAAAATTTTAAAAAATCCTTGATATGCGCTATAGCTATAGTTGTAAGGAATATGTGGTCAAAATTTCATAAGAATCGGTTCAGTAGTTTCGACGATTTTATCAACAAGCCGTCGAAAAACGTTGTTTAAAGTTTGTTTGGGTTACACAAAAAAATAAAAAATATTTTTATGTATTTCGAAAATGTACTTATTAAGTGTAACAACTTTTACATCAATATTTATAAGATAAACCTATCAAAAAATTCATGAAAATAGCCTTTTTTAGCATTTAAAGTGAGAAGACCCCCAATTGCTTCCTTGAGCTCCGAAATGATCTGTGGATCATTGGCATAGGGGAGAGTTGGGTACAATGTATCACGGAGCACTGTGAGCTAGATGAGATTTCTCGAAGGTTTTTAGCTCGTAAATTGCGAAATTTGTTGTGTTGAACAGCGATTTGTATTTGGTTTCGTCAGGCCTAAAACAAAGTCGATAGCAGGTTACAAAGAATTATCGAAGATTAAAAATTGATTTGAGGCTTGGGAAAGAAATATTTCGCTCGCCGGAAAAAAACGTAAAA
Organism: Ophion obscuratus; assembly: GCA_964007375.1. NCBI lineage: Eukaryota > Metazoa > Arthropoda > Insecta > Hymenoptera > Ichneumonidae > Ophion > Ophion obscuratus. The sequence goes on from OZ023315.1 coordinate 29,961,419, forward strand.
TATAACGTAACTTTCTGTAGCGACTCGAGTTTTCGGCCCTAATCGATATTTTTATTATTCACGATGAGCTCAGTGACTTGTGTTTTTTCCATTCGTAGTTTAATTAATACTTATTTTCATCGATAATCAAATATTTTACTAGTGGGGTACAATGTATCACCGAGATGTGTGGGGCACAATGCCCCGGCTCCCAATGAGCAAACAAAGAAGTGACGACGCTCCGAAGGAGCGCAATGTGTCACGGGCCGCTGTCAACGACGTGCGATTTGTAAAAATAAGACGTTCCTGCGATATTACTGATTTTATACTGATACTGATATACTGATTTTGTTTGGGTTCGTACCGTTATGTGTAAAAATCTGTTATCTATGTTAGAAAAATATGACTTTCAACCGCCTCATTGTACCCTACGTTTCGCAGTAGTTGACACAATGTACCCACCTATATGATACATTTTACCCCACCCATGGGGTACAATGAGCCAAGCCGCAATTTTTTTTCGATACCATTCTTCTGGCATTTTTAATCTTTTTGCCAAACATATGGGAGCTTCAAGTACGCCCAAAGATCTATAAAATCGCTGATGAACTTTTTTTTTCAATCAGACTATCTTGATTAGAGTAAAAATTCGTTAGAAAAAAAATTACACACCCCACCTTGCCCTACACTTTTTCATTCAGAAAACATGAAAGAAAGAAGTCCAATGGCGTCAAATCGCACGATCTTGGTGGCCAATTCACATCGCCGCGGCGCGAAATAACACGACCATGAAACTTCGTTTGCAATAACTATGCAGTAACAATGCAGCAAATAACAATTTCTATGCGTCGCTCGATCGTGTAATTCTCCATGACGAAACCTCAGTACTTCCTGATGCCAGTTGTCAAAGATTAGTTCCCTATGTTTGGCACAAAAAATATGGCGCGCAATTTAAGGGGCCGTAGCAGTGTGAACGCCGAAAATTTGGGTGATTTTCGGGAATTTTTTTGGAAGAAAAGTACTCAATTAAATGTTTCGAAAAATTAAGAATACATTTTACTATATTTGACCTATATAACTTAATTTGTTCGTAGAAAAATATTGAGATCCAAGCGACATATGCGTTGCCTTCGGAGGCGCCAAAAAAAAAGTTCCTCCACTGCTGACATGATTTCGGCCGATTGAGTAGCTGAAACCGAAAAAGGAAAAAATGTCGTTCAACTGGAAAGTATTTCCTGTACAATGACATAGGATTTTCGGAAAATATCAAAATCTAACAAAATGGCGTAGTTATGAAAAAAAAGTCTGTTTTCTTGCCTATGAAATGGTCATTTTTTTCAATGCCAAATCGTCAATATTCATCCAATCAAAAATATCCTAAGTCATTGTAGAGTAAATATATTCAAGAGTATTCAGTTCAAATTTCAAGTCAATCGGATAATCGCTCTTTGAGCTACAATGTCAGCAAATTTGAAAAATCTCATTTCGAGAAAAACGCGTTTACAGACTTAACTATGGATATTTGCAAGATAAAATGATAGAGATACGGCCTTCAAATGTTTACAGGTTATTCTTGAAAGTATAAACTGTCGAAAAAGGCAAAAAAGTCGATTTTTTGAAAATGTCATACTGGTCTAGGCCCTTCAAATGCCAGGTCATTTTTAGACACCCTCTACGTGCCTGCCTGGATAGGCGTTTATCGAGACACACACACACACACACACACACACACACACACACACACACACACACACACGCACGCACGCACGCACGCACGCACGCACACACACACACACACACACACACACACACACACACACACACACACACACACACACACACACACACACACACACACACACACACACACTGATGCAAGTACTTGCCCAGATTCCCACCACGATGTAGCTTCAGCTTGCAGGGCATTTTCGGACTTGACTGCGCGAGGAATATACACTCGATTGAATGCCCGGGGGAGTCCCGATAAGCGGGTGTGTGTGTGTGTTTACTGACGATGACGCTGGCTGTATTTGAGTCACGCATGGAGGTAACGCGTACAGAGTACATCTCGCAGTCGATACGTAATGTCGTAAACATGATCATTCAGGGTGGCGGGGTGGGGGGGGGGGGTGCTATCTTTTACTTCACGGCTTTCCTCCTACTACGTCACGATCGCGTCACGTCCGTGGTGCCGATCACGCGTCGATGACACACCGATCTTCTCGTGCTGAAACATGAAAGGTCTGCAAAAAATTAAGGACACGCTCGAGTGCTCGGACTTGACGTATTTCCTGTATGGCAAGGAGGCGAGAATGGTCGCGGGTTGCGACGTCACGAAATTATACAGGGTGGCCCGAAAAGTGACGTCCGAAAGGAAAATCTAGGTGTCTCGTGTCAATAACTATCCGAATCATCGTGTTCGGCGATTTTTTTTTTTTTTCGGTTTCGATAACAAAAAGGATTTTTTAAAGACTTTTTTTGCGGCTCGGGTTTCTTTTCGCTTTCGTGCATGAACTTTCTTCTTGGAAGTTTTTTAAAGCATTGGGAGTTATTTGGACTGGGATAAGTTATTTTTTTTGTTATCTGAACTTTATTATATTTTGGGAATTGATCCTCTCGAACTATTAAAATTTATTAACTGATCCTCTCGATCTATTTTTGTTTATTTTCAATAAAAATTCTAGGCATTTACGTTAGTGTTCAGTAGGTCACATGTTTATTGCTTAATAGCGCACTTTGTACCGATAACGTGAGTTAAGGGCGGGGTAAAGTATTAAAAATTTTTTTTTTCATTTTTAAACATTTTTTTAAATGAATGCATAATATATTAAGAATATTGTGTTCAAATTTCAAGTCGATCGGTGTAAAATTGACGAAGTTATGAGTATTTGAGCGTCTATTGCTCCATGCCGTTCTCTTCTCTTCTGCGTTTTTCAAACTGTTTTTCTGAGACTTGTCATATTTGAAGTCCGTGTGCACGATAACTCAAAATCTACTGGACCAATCGCTTTGAAATTTTGCACAGTACTTCTTCACATAATTCACCAGGTATTGTCAAGAGCTTTTTCGTTTTTTTAAATAATTACTAATTTTTCAACAACAAATTAGCCGATTTTTTTAGCGAAAATCGGGTTTTTGGCTCCCAAGTGCTACGAAAAATCGAAAAATCGAAAAAAGAAAAAAAATCCTCCCGTCTTTACCTCGAGAAACATCTCCTTTAACAAATGCATTTTGATTTTTCTGTTTCAAATGATTCTGTTGCGAGTTATGGTGCACACCGCAAACCAACTTTTTTTCGAGGCGCCTCCGGGGTTTAATTTTCACTCGCTCAATTTTGAATATTTTGCAATGCAAATTTAGGAGAACGTTGTTCAAATGTTACTTTATTATATGTAAATTTTTCAATAAACGAACACTATTCGTTACGCCAAAAAAATCTTAAAAACATGCCTTTTTTTCGCCGAATTATCTTTATCCCGCCGTTAAGGTAGTACGAGCGCGCAATCTTGTTTTCTATAGATTTTGTTCAAATTTTAACCAGACATTGTTCATATCATTATGCATGTTTGAGTGAAATTTCAGAACAGTCGACTGTTTAGATTGGGAGATAATGGGTTTTAAAATTGCAACTTTTAACACTGCAAGGTTTGCATTGAAATTTAGACAGAATAATTTTCCGTAAAAAATATATGTCCCCTATAATAAGAAGACATGCCAACACCGCATCGTTCCACGTATCCAATGACGTGAGTTTTCGCGGTATATTTAAAATAATACTGCAACACAAATTTTCATTTGGAAGTGATTTTTAATCGAACAAAGTTTTTAATTAGTTATGAATGAACCAACAATTTTATTTGCAAACGAAGATAACATAAACAATATATAATATTGATTTTTATAATGCAAATATTATTTTATGACAACATTTTTAACTTTAGGAACACGATAATTATTTTTTTTCTTGAAATATTGAACAATACTGTTCTGTGGTGTTGGCATATGTCTTCTTATTATAGGGGACAAACATTTTTTTACGGAAAATTATTCTGTCTCAATTTCAATGCAGACCTTGCAGTGTTAAATTTGCAATTTTAAAACCCATTATCTCCCAATCTAAATAGTAGACTGTTCTGAAATTTCACTCAAACATGCATAATGATATGAACAATGTCTGGTTAAAATTTGAACAAAATATATAGAAAACAAGATTGCGCGCTCGTACTACCTTAAAACAATCGTGAGCTGACTACATACCCAAAAGCGGAAAATTGGAAAATATTGTTCTGCACGAAAACTCGAAAAGATCGTACAATACACATACCCGTGCAGGAATCGTCGTAGGGATCTAATTGGATTGCCATACGTGACACCTACCTACTTCCTGATGGGGATCCATAATGTAATGGCCTATTGGATCCTTATCAAGTATTAGAGACAAGTTGATACCAAAACGTGACGCTCGTACATTGGATTGTAATCTGGATTCCCCATTGGAACCCAATGTACGAATCCAATTTGAATCCTAAATGATTCCCACACTATCGAACAGAGTCCGATAAGATTCTTGATTGATCCTATTGCATTCTGTACCTTGAATTTCCTAAGCTGCGAATATATAGTTATGTAAAATGAGTGAATCTTAAAAAAGTATAAATCTTATCCTAAAAAAGTATAAATCGCTTAAACAAGTGTATCTTAAAAATGGACTAAAATTACGAAAAATCCACTGTAATTGTCGTTTGTTATTTATTTTACTGCACTTTGACGTAATATCACGACACACGCTCACGAGGCGTGCAGGTTATGTTTCATCGCGCCAAGTTTTTGCTCGTCACTTTTCACATATTTTCCATTCGAACTTGGTGAGAATTGTCAAAAACAATTGGATCCCAATGAGGACTCTTTATGTGTGGTGTGCCCAACAAATCCCATGACGTTGAACTTTGCATCGTTGGAATGCAACGAAAATGATTTTTGTTTTGTTTCGACAATTTCCCTTGGCAGATTGACGCTACGAAAATCATGAAAACATTTCTTAGGATGCTTATTGACCAATTTACAACAAACCTGCCAAATATGATTTTCGATAACAATGAAAATCAGAAAATAATAAGAATTTTCGTTGCGTTCCAACGATCCTAACTTCAGCCCCATACAAATCCCTATAGAGATGCGGGTACATCTTGGGACTCCCCGACAAATTTGAGCACACGATCACGAAGAGATATTGTTTTTTTTTTGGAGATCCAACAAACTCCGGCTCGAGAATTTCAAATAAAGAAATCTCCAACGACGTCAATCGGGAAATAGCGCGAAATCCACTTGGATTCCAGAGTGGGACTTACGTGGGACAGGGATTCCCCTGGAAATTTCTGCACCGAAAGGGGGGTTCCAATGGGTATCGACATGAGGAATCTAGATTTATCTTCCGGACTTCACTTTTCGGGCCACCCTGTATACTAAGTTACCACCTCTAAGCGAATCAACGGTAATTGATGGAACGAGTCGCAAACATATGTTTTTTGGGCTCACTACGGTATGAATCCGTTTCGTTAGTTCTCGTCTGCCTTGTTTTTTTTTCGCGGTTGTTCATTTTCAAAAGTAGTCGCGAACAGTGCTTACCACTTTTCGTCTGTTCGCCGTGACAGCATTCGAAACACGGACCATTTTGCGTCAGTAGTCAGGAGACTTGATTAAGGCCTTAGGCCACTCTAGAGGCCGAAAAAATAGGCTTTTTGGGGATTTTTTTTTCTTTAGAATAACTAGAAAATAAATCGAGGTTACAAGAAACGGTGTTTATCATACATATCAGTGACTGTATACAATAATTTTTTTAACCGATTAATTTCAAAATGGCGGCTGTGCAGCGTTTATCTCAAAACTGCATTTTTTAAGTTGACCGGAAACATAACTCAGACAATTTTCAACCGATTCACTTGAAATATTGAATATGTGTTGAAAAATATATTGTCTATGCAAGTACGTAGAATTTTTTTTATATTGCATAGTTCATTTGTTATTAACAATTATCTGATGGTTTTTTAGGCAAATTTTTGAAAGTGAAAAATTTGCCTACTAAATCGTCAGATAATTGTTCGAGTTAAAGGCGGCGCTGGGGGGGGGGGGGGGGGGGGCCTTCAAAAAATTGACTCGAGTTTACCGTTGTAAATATTTGTCTGATGAGGAAAAGTTATAGAGATATTCAACAGAACTCTTGCGGGGGCAACCAAAACTCCGAAAAAGGAGTTCATTTTTTCGTAAAGAAAATTTTATTCCCTCTAAAGCATTCCATTGCGCCATCAATCTACTGCTTAGTCGCACGAAAAAAAAACCGTTCCGGTTGCCTCTCACGTAGTTTTGGAATTCTATGTACTTTTTATTGATATTTCAGTTGCTACTAACGATTTTTTCTTTCGTTGGGGGGGGGGGGGGGGGAATTTTCACGAAATTTACTTGAGTGTACCGTTGTAAATATTTGTCTGACGAGAAAAAGTTGTAAAGATATTTGACAGAACTCTTGCGGGGGCAACCGAAACTCCGAGAAAAAATTCATTTTTCGGAAAAAAAAATTTGCCCTCATCTAAAGCATTCCATCGTGCCATCAATCTACTGCTCAGGCGAAGGAAAAAAAATCCGTTCTTGTTGTCTTTCACATAGTTCTCGAGTTCTATGTCCTTTTTATTGATAGTTCAGTTGTTACTAACGATTTTTTTTTCTTTAGTGTCGGGGGACAACGTCACACAATTTACTCGAGTGTATCGTGAATATTTGTCTGATGAGGAAAAGTTGTAAAGATATTCAACAGACCTCTTGCGGGGGCAACCAGAACTCCGAAAAAAAATTCATTTTTCCGAGAAAAAAAATTTGTTTTCATCCAAAGCATTCCATCGCGCCATGAATTTATTGCTGAGTCGACGGAAAAAAAATCCGTTTTGGTTGCCTCTCACATAGTTCTGGAGTTCTATGTACGTTTTATTGATAGTTGAGTTGTGACTAACGATTTTTTTGTTGGGGGGCAGGGGGAGGGGCTGCTTCACAAAATTGACTCGAGTGTACCGTTGTAACTATTTGTCTGATGAGGAAAAGTTGTCAAGGTATTTAACAGCACTCTTGCGGGGGCAACCAGAACTCAAAAAAAAAATCATTTCTCCGAGAAAAAAATCTGGTTTCATCTAAATCATTCCGTCGCGCACAATCTACCGCTCAGGCGAAGAAAAAAAAATATTCGTTCTGGAGTTCCATGCACTGTTTATAGATAGTTCAGTTCTTACTAACCATTTTTTTCGCCTGGGGGGGGGGGGGGGGCAACTTCACAAAATTTACTCAAGTGTACCGTTGTGAATATTTGTCTGATGAGGAAGAGTTGTAAAGATATTTAACAGAACTCAACATTTCAAGTTAATCGTTCGAAAATCGTCTGAGTTATGTTTCTGGCCAACTTAAAAAATGCAGTTTTGAGATAAACGCTGCACAGCCGCCATTTTAAAATTAATCGCTTCAAAAAAATTATTGTATACAGTCACTGATAGGTATGATTAACACCCTTTTTTGTAATCTCGATTTATTTTGTAGTTTTTCTGCAAAAAAAACCCAAAAGCCTATTTTTCGGCTTCTAGAGTGGCCGGACCCTTTAATTGCTGATGCTCCTACTAATTATTAGTCCATTTTCCCGTTTCCCTCCCCCTTCTCCTTCACCCCCCAGGAGTAAGCTAACCGTTAGAGGTCCATGGCGCAAAAGTGCATTGACTAATTTTCCTGGCGCTGGTTACAGACCTGACCTATTCATTTGTTAAATCGACCGTGTGCGTGCATACCGGCGAACTATAATGGCAACGATTGATCCTTAATCCGCGTCCCCGGAGGGCTTGTAGACAAGCTTTTTTTTTAAATTCTTCTCGTTCCCTTATTGCGATTTGTCGAAAGGTTGGCACACACACACACATATAGGGTGGATCATTTAACGTGGCCACCCTAAATATCTCCGTTGCCTTTAGAATGACGAAAAAAATGTCAAGCGGTAATTTAATTGATTTCGAAGGGCTGATACAGTGGTGGAAAATTCATTTTCGTCAAGGTCATAGTTTTGCGTTCTCAAGGTCATCAATGATTTTTCAAATGTGAACATGTTTTTGGGGAGCCATAAACGATCGTGTTTACCATCGGAGACCTATAAAGGATCGTGTTTACCATGATGTTCCGACTACGCCGGCGAACATGCGAGAACGAATTACAAGAGCCTGTGCCGCTATCACACCAGAAGCTATTCGAAGGTCAAGAGAATCATTCATCGAACGTCTTAAAAAATGTGTCGACGTTAATGGCCACCACTTTGAACATTTGTTACAATACATTTTCTGCACAAAAAATTCAATTACATTATTCGGATATTCTTATTGTCAATACCATCACGATTTCCCGGTTTTACACGTGTATCATGGTGAAAAATCATTTCAAGGTCATGATATCATGGGTCGTTGGATTCGTCTGAACATCAGCTACAACGTCTTAACAACAAAGAAAAACATGTTTCCGTTTGAAAAACCATCGATGACCTTGAGTACGCAAAAACTATGACCTTGACAAAAATGAATTTTTCACCACTGTATCAGCCCTTCGAAATCAATCGAGTTACCGCCTGACTTCTTTTTCGTCACTCTAAAGGCAACGGAGATATTTGGGGTGGTCACGTTAAATGGTTCACCCTGTATATATTTATATACGCGTTACGAACTATATGTATATATATATATATATACGATCCTTCGCCACGATGGTAAATTGAAAACGCGAACTCTTCCGTCGAAACGAGATCCCCTTTTCTCCTCTTCATTCTGTCGTTTGAAAAAAAAAAATGAAAAAAAATTCCGTCTTTTTCCTCCGTCCTCTTCGCTCCGCGACGAACCGGGTCAAGCCGCGCCATATTTAAATTACGACGAACCGAATTTCCCGGAGAAAAATGGCCGTTCATCACGAACTCGAGCAATCGCAAAAGGTCAGACTCTTTATTGCCGCGGGCAACGCTGATTCAATTATTTGTCGGTTTCCACGACGAAAGAGGGAGCGAAAGAGCGGAAGGGCTTGATTCTTTGTAAAACGAGCATTCAGGATTTGGGGTAAAAAAAATTGAACCCAGTTTGTCGCGAATGTTGACACGCTCCATTCTTCCACTGTACTGTTTCGATTGTCGATTAATAATTCTTACTGACTACTTTTTGTT
>OZ023315.1:29975617-30060617 GCA_964007375.1 Ophion obscuratus
TCGGATAATCAAAAGTTCAGATAATCGAAACGTGGGTTTTTTGGGACGAGATCATAAACAATATTGTTGTTTATGATCTCGTCCCAAAAAACTCACGTTTCGATTATCCGAACTTTTGATTATCCGAACTAATTGGGACCGAGACTAGTTCGGATAATCGAGGTTCTACTGTATATACATACACAGGGTGTCCCAGAAGTAAAGTACGCCCTTCTAGCATCTGGTAGGAAAACAAATTCTGAGACGAAAAGTCCTCAGTCATTTTTTAATCAGACGCATAGATAATTAATTATGAATAAAAATAAAAAGCCAATCAGGCGCGCGCTACAGCGAACAGGCAGCGTAGAGGGGAGGGATAGGGGAACGCGTTGTAATTGCGTGCGCACGTACGCATGTACACGCGCGCGCGCACACACACACACACACACACACACACACACACACTTGCACACGTGCTTTCGGAATTTTACCTCCGCACACATTTTCAGGCGCACGCAAGTACAACGCATTCCCCTATCCCTCCCCTCTACGCTGCCTTTCCGCTGTAGCGCGCACCTGATTGGCTATTAATTTTTTTTCATAATTAATGATCTATGCGTCTGATCAAAAAATGACTGAGGTCTTTTCGTCTCAGAATTTGTTTTCCTACCAGATGCTAGAAGGGCGTACGTTACTTCTGGGACACCCTGTGTGTATATATGTGTGTATATATATATATATATATATATATATATATGCACAGAATCTGTGTTCGCATGTATGCGTTATTTGTATCCATTTTCTTTCTTTCTTTCGTTCTCTCTCCACGCTCTTTCCCGTTCGTTTCGCTCCGCTAACGTAGAAAATACCAGCAAGCAGGTACAGCAGCATTACCTGAATTCCTTTTCCCGTCCCTCGTTACGTCCAATCCGCGCAGAGGGCGATTCGTGAAGCTTTACGAGGGTCGAGGATACCTTTTTCTCAGTCTCTTTACCACCCCCTCTATCCTTCTCTCTCTCTCTCTCTCTCCATTTTTCGCTTTTCCACATTGCCGGCATAGAAAAAAAGGCCGTTTGGGAAGGGAAACCGCGGCGTGTGAGTGAAGGACCGGGTGGATCAGTATTACGTGCTCGTATATGTCCAATATACACATCCATCTATATGTATATACATGTGTGTGTGTGTGTGTGTACAGACGTTTATAGTTCTTTGTTGAAGCGGGGCGAAAGGGAGCTCGAGGAGGTTTGTAAAAATGTTTGCCTCAAGGATCGCCTCATATCGAGATAAGGGCAGCGGGGGAAAAAAAAGCTATAAGAAAGGAGAAGCAATAAGGGTAGCAGTCGCATTGGTGGTCGTTTGATGGCGATTCGTATGTACGAAAAATTTACGGGGTCGAAAGTGGTCAGAGTAGAAATTGGATATCGATGGATTTTATGCGACCGAGAGATCTGGAGGACTCGCTGCTGGTTCATCCCTGCGTTATATATACGTATTTATCGACATTGCTGGATGGACGGTTGGAGTTTGGCTCCGGCGGCCCTTCGGGTCAGGCAGCATTGTGCATGGCCGATAGTTAGAGGGGTGACCGTTTAGTACCCGCGGCAAATGCGGTATAGTGGTTAGCTTAAGGGGTTAGGCCAATCTAGAGGCCGGAAAAATAGGCTTTTTGGGGATTTTTTGTTCTCAGAAAAACTACAAAATAAATCGAGATTACAAAAAAGCGTGTTTATCATACATATCAGTGACTGTATACAATAATTTTTTTGATGCGATTAGTTTTAAAATGGCGGCTGTGCAGCGTTTATCTCAAAACTGCATTTTTTAAGTTGGCCGGAAACATAACTCGGACAATTTTCAACCGATTCACTTGAAATGTTGAATATATCTTGAAAAATACATTGTCCATGGAAGTACGTAGGATTTTTTTTAATATTGCATAGTTAATTTGTTATTAACAATTATCGGACGATTTTTTAGGCAAATTTTTGAATCGTGAAAAATTTGCCTAAAAAATCGTGAGATACTGATATGTATGATAAACACCCTTTTTTGTAATCTCGCTTTATTTTGTAGTTTTTCTGAAGAAAAAAATCCCCAAAAGCCTATTCTGTCGGCCTCTAGAGTGGCATCAGGCCTTAAGGGGTCTTTTCACTTTAGACGCTCAAAAATGCTATTTTCATGCATTTTCTTGATAGGTATATATTAAAGATATTGATATAAAAGTTGTTACACTTAATAAATACACTTTCGAAATACATTTTTTTAAATTCTTTCATTTTTTTAAGTCACCATTTATGGACGAAAATGGTAGTTAAAAAAATGTCCTAAAAAATTGTAGGATCATCCGAAACAAAAAAAAAATCAAACGGTTTTAGAATCAGTATGTTAATGGCTGTAGCGCATATCATACGATTTTTGTTATATGCAGAAATAACGTAATGGCGGACATTTTTCGAAAAAAAAAACACAAAAAACGTGCATTTCCACCGTTTTTGGCACAACAAAAATAGTGAACGACATTTTTAAAAGTCCTTGATATGCCCTATAGCTATATTTGTAAAGAATATGTGGTTAACCAGTCATGAGAATCGGTTTAGTAGCTTCGAAGATTTTATCAACAAGCCTTCGAAGAACGTTTTTAGTACATTGCAATTACATTAGAAGTATTTCAGTTCTTGTTTTCTTCAGGTCGGTGGACTGCTTGTGGGTAAAACTGTCAAAACACCCCTCGACACGCCCTTCTTTGAAGGATGATTTCATCCCCTCAAAACCGTTTTATCGCCCATAAAAAGAAAATACGCGCCTAACAGTTTTCAATGCTTTATCACGTTTATGAGTTTCGACAAAATCCACGCCAGACCCTTGAGTGATGCTCTTTGTAAGCAATAAAAAATAATAAATAGCTCGAATTCATGTTTTTCTTTAATACATGCGTGACATTAACATATTCATTATAGTTTATGCTAGCCTTAACTGACTACGTCTAAAAAAAGCTATGATTATCCAATAGCAGTTGCATAAAGTTCGAAGTACAGTATATACTGTTTTGTTAAATTTCGATCTTCAGCCTTCGAAAGGCCTTGGATGTTACCGGCTTTATCTGGATAATGATAGCTTTATATATATATATATATATATATATATATATATATATATATATATATATATATATATATATACAGGGTGTCCCTCTTATCTCTGCCACTCGAAATAATTAGGTACTTATCGACGGCACAAAAAATGTTCCAGACAAATGTTGTACGGTGTAAAGGGGGCCATCAAATGCGACCAATTTTTTTTTCAATTCGGTGGAGGCGCTGAGGCACAGTCAAGGTCACCGCCACTTTTCTAAATGGAATAGTACATTTTATTTCAGCCATCCTGTGGAGTAGCTCAAGCCGCATAAAAAACATTCAGGGGTCAGAGTCGTTCAAGGTCATTCAAGTTCACCTATTAAAATGAAACACAAATCTAAATATGCACCGAAAAAAAAAATTGGTCGCATTTTATGGCCCCCTTCATACCGTACAACTTTTGTCTGGAACATTTTTTTGTGATGTCGATAATTATCGAGTTATTTCGGGTATCAGATATAAGAGGGAGGTATATATATAAAGAGATGGGCAGATATAAAACTCCCTATCCAGTGGAGTAAAAAAAATCAATATCCACATGACAATGTAAAAAAAAAACACGTGGTTCATTAAAAAAATATTGTTTTCTTCACACCGAAATGGCAAAGATTCGTAAAAAAATGTTTGTTTAATAAAAAAAAGGAACAAAAGTAGTAAAAATATTGTTTATAGTAGGTGAAGTCACGATCCCGTATCAATTCGTATACCCCCCTTGCCGCGCGTAAATCTTTCACGCAGCATTGAACACGATTTTTTGCACTCGGTCGAAAGGTCTCTGGAGGGCGGAAACGAGAGCAACGAAAAAAAAGAGAACATAATAAGAAACAAACAAAAAAAAAACGAAACGGATCTATGACGAAAGCGTGACGAATTAATAGCCGCGTATTTAAACGACCGAAGGATCGGGAGCATATCGGACAAAATACCGATATCCGTGCGCCACACACATACGCTTTTGCATCACTTAAGGAGGTTGGAACGATAGCCACAATCCAAGGTTAAATTGAATAAAAAATACACTCTATTGTTTAGACTATACTGAGTCTTTACGAATTTTTTGAACTTTTTCCACCACCCAACACCAGAGATAAAAAATTGTTTAATGTATGTAATTTAACGTGCGGTTAGATGGGCAAGACTTTGACAGTAAAGGTTATGTAATTTTTTTTTGTTATTTAGCACCAAGATAAACCATTTCTAACAACGGATTAACGCAAACTGAAGCTTTGTAAACGTTTTGAAAAAAATAATCCTCATCTTGCCCATCGTAAACCATGGGCCAATAATCTCATGACGTAAATATGAATAGGCATAATTATGAATTACTCAAAATTTCATTGTGAATTGTATAAAACATTCGTTGTCGTAGTTTTTTCACGATAATCATCGATAATGTTATACTTTTTCAAGTTGGTAGTAACACAAAAGTTTTTCTACTTTACGTAATAAAAATATTAAAATGCATAATTTTACCCTTTGATTATATATTTTTTTAAATTAGCATATACAGAATAAATCTGTACCTCGTATGCATTTTTTGAGGTTCACTGAAAAAAAAAAAAATGAAAATAAACTGTCATTTGACTCAAATGAGTCGCTCCAACCTCCTTAAGCATCGTTTTTGCACATCCGCGTGTCGCCAAGATTTCTCCATTTCTCTCGAACGCACGAGCTCGTTTACGATCTTGCGCAATATGCTTATTATAATAGCTATGCATGCTGCCCCGTTTTTATCGCATGTGCTTGTAAAAATAATAATAATAATAATAATAATAATGATCATTTAAAATGTTAGGTTTTTTCTGCAGCGTAGGTTTTTATTTATTTTTCGCTTTTGTGTATGTAGTTTCCTCTTTAAAGTTTTTAAAAGCAATCAGCAGTCATTTAGACTGGTATATGTATTTTATTTTTTCATAACCGAACTTTATAGTAACTGAGCCTCTCAAATATAATTTTTAAATTTTTGTGCAACATCTGCTTTTCCATCCTCTACACATGTGCAAATTTACGACACAGTCAGATAAAAACTTTCGAAGATACGCATTGATATTGTGCATTGTTCGCAATAAACAATATGAAATTTGCCGTTATCTGCACCGTTCTCATCTCCAATGTATAGTGCTCGAAAAATGAAACCTAATTGCAGTTAGAAATGTCTTCGTATCTCGTTGAATTAAAGAGTTATCGCCGAAAAACGGATAACCGCTCCGTTTTCAAGGGTACGTTTGATGCCTTAAAAATGAGGTTCCGCGGATATAAGAAAAGACGTATCGACTATTTTGACCCACTCTACAAACACGCTAAATTACGTTAAAAGCTTGCCTTGCTTGTGGCAAATCTTACGTTGCCTTGTTAGAAGTTTTTTAAAAGTAATTAGGACTCATTAAGACTAGTATGAGGATTCTTGTTTTGCCATTTAAACTTCTCGAGCCGATTTTTTTGATTTTTTATCAAAATCCAAGGCATCATAAGAGGGTGTCCTGTTATGAACGGATAAGTCTGCAAGCGTCGATAGGTCAGATCATGCCCTACTATATGCTGGAATTTCAGTTTAGTAAGTGCCACGGTTTTCGAGATAAAAATCATCTGCTTTTGGTTTTTCGCATGTCATTCCTACAAATCTCCCATGGAAATTTATGTATGTAAAATATATGCAGAAAATATATGCTACATTTGTGTGTGTATATATATATATATTAGGTGTACAAATAAGTTTTAGGACACTTCGATTTTGTATCATAACAGCTATTCTAAATTAA
The DNA here is from genome assembly GCA_964007375.1 of Ophion obscuratus. NCBI lineage: Eukaryota > Metazoa > Arthropoda > Insecta > Hymenoptera > Ichneumonidae > Ophion > Ophion obscuratus. Next base: position 29,981,490 of record OZ023315.1, read on the forward strand.
TTCAAAGGTTCCGCTCACTTATCATAGATGGCGCTTGATATGTAGTATCGAAACGTAAAGGAGTCATAAACATAACCTAAAAATTCTGTAAATTAAACATGCAGACCGATAAGCTATTTATTAGACACTGCATTCGCTATGAATTCCATCAAGGAAAAACTGTTAGGAAAGCGTGTGAATCGATATGTTCTGTTCTTGGAGACAACATTGTATCTAAAAGTACATGTGAGTATTGGTATAAGCAATTCAAAGAAGGTGATTTCGACGTTAGTGACCGTGAACGCACGGGGCCTCCTGTAAAGGTGGACGATGAGGAACTGCAAGCGTTGCTGGATGAAAACTCTTGTCAGACGGAGAAACAACTTTCGGAACAGCTTGGAGTAACTCAACAAACTGTTTCTTATCGTTTAAAAGCAATGGGTAAGATTCGAAAAGGAACAAAGTGGGTACCACACTTTCTGACTCAAGAAAATAAAAACAGCCGTCTTAACATTTGTGTGAGTCTTTACAACAAGCAACATAGAAAGTCTTTCTTGTGGAAAATTGTGACCGGCGATGAAAAGTGGATTTATTTTGATAATCCGAAACGCAAATATTATTGGGTTGACCCCGGCGAGCCGACAACATCCACGCCAAAGCGCAATGTTCATTGTAACAAAGTCATGCTGTGCATATGGTGGGATATGAAAAGCGTACTGTATTATGAACTTCTCAAACCTGGTCAAACAGTTACTACCGATCGCTATTGTCATCAATTGATGCAAGTGAATCAAGAAATTGAGAAGAAACGTCCATTTTCTGGTAAAGGAAAACGTCCAGTAAAACTGCTCCATAACAACGCGCGGCCTCATGTGGGTAAACCGGTCAAGGATACGTTACTAGCGCTTGGATGGGAAGCTGTACCACACCCGGCGTATTCACCAGACTTAGCCCCATCCGATTATCATTTATTACGGAAAATGCAGAACGATTTGTCTGACGTGCGATTCAAAACATTTGAAGAAGTGGAAAAATGGGTCGCTAAATTTCTCACCTCGCAAGACGAAAGTTTCTTTGCGAAAGGCATCCGGGAGTTACCTGAGAGATGGCTGAAGGTCATTCAGTGCGATGGAGATTACTTCGATGAATAACTGTGTTTTACTTCTTTTTTAATAAATCTTGAATTTTTTGAAAACTGTCCTAAAACTTATTTGTACACCTAATATATATATATATATCAGTCGCATATATAGTGACGAAAAATAGAATAATACGTATATATTCAGTATATATGCACCAAATATATGACACATATATGACCCATATATTTTCGATATATTTTTCTGACCAAGAAAATATATGCTACATATAAACACTATCTATGATGCATATATAAGGCATATACGACGAATATATTTTCGATATAATTTCAATCTACTTTTTTGTCAGAAAAATATATCAATAATGTATGCGTCATATATGACTCATATATGTGTCATTTATGCGTCATATATGACGCATACATTTTTTATACATATTCCTGACAAGAAATATATGCTGTGTGTAAACACTATTACAGTTAAACTTAATAAAACTTAAAATTTAAACTTAAAAAAACTTAACTTACAGTTAAAGTACACTATTACATATAAACACTATATACAGATATGTTACGCATATCTGTATATATGTGGCATATATGTACCATTTATGCAGTATATATGTGGTATGTATGCAGTGTGTACGCAACATATATGCTAAATATATGTGGTATATATGCAGGGTAAATGCTGCATATATCATTGATATATGATACATTGATATACAGGAATACCACGCATATACATCGCATATATAAAAACGTTACGAAAATTACAATTTGGCACATATATGCAACATATATTTTCAATATATGGCATACATTTCACATATATTACAATTATTGATAAAATAAATTTGCAGTATATTTTTGCGTATATAAATTTCCATGGGGGATGATAACCGTTTTTTGACCTGATTGTTAAAAAAATACTCTTGGTTCTTTGTTTTATCTAGAAAAGTCTTCTTTTTTAACCTTAAGGGGCCGGTCCACTTTGGAGCCACGAAAAAAGGCTATATTCGCGATTTTTTTTGAGGTTCTTATAAAAGATATGAATATAAAAGTTGTTGGACTTGATAAATAAAGTCTTGAAGTAAATTAAAAAAAAAATTAATTCATTTTCATTCATTTTCAAGTACAAAAACTATAGTTTAACGTAACGCCTCAAAAATAGGTGGGCTAGGTAGCTCCATCAAAACTCGGCAACGGCTTGTCTGAAACAAAAAAATCAAAGTCCATTAAATTCAGTATGACACCAGCTACAAAATGACCCTCGGATATAAAGATTTATCGAAAAATAAAATAAAAATGGCAGACGAAAAACGAAAAAAGTATTAAAAAACGCGTTTTTTCGCAAAAAAAGAGTAAAAATAAAAATTATAAAACGCATCGAGGGTCATCTTGTTGCGAATCATGTTTACAATATGTGGTTCGAATTTCAAGAGAATCGGTTTATTAGTTTTCGAGATACGATGGAGCTAGATTTTGAAAACCCCAGGTAGAAATTGTGTTTGGAATCCTATAGGATTCCCCTACTTCTCCCTACTTCCTGATAGGGATCCAACGGGACACCCCATTGGATCCCTATCAGGAAACGTCACGCTCGTACATTGGATTCCAAGAGGGACTCCCCATCGGGATCCAAAAGGGATTCCCATCGGGATCCAAAAGGGATTCCATAGGCATTCCATAGGGATTCCCTATTAGGATCCAATAGGGATTTCCCATCGGAATCCAATGTAAGAATCTTAAAGCTTCCCCACAGTATTGAACGGAATCCGATACGATGCTTGATCGATCATATCGCATTCTGTAAGCCCAAAATGCTACAAAAAATAAAAGCATCGATACACTAAAGAGATCAATTTATTGTTTACAAAGGAGTACATATCGAATACCACAATATACTTTTTGTTTTTTTTTTAATTGTTTACCCATACTGAATATTTATAGTGCTTTGTATAATATTCTTCGAATACTTATATCTTATATCTATATCTTCGAGTACTTTTTATACTTTATGAACTTTTTAAAAATACTTTAAATACTTCTTATGCCGTAACGTAGTTTTTATACACTTTTTATACTATTATTAAGCAAAAATACTTGTGCAATTATGGGCGGGATATTCTTTGAATACTTTTCATATTATATAAAATTTAAACACTTTAATAAGGTTGATGCTTGCATCATTGGAATGTAACAAACATTAATGCGTGTTTGGAGTAAATAAATTTTACGATCGCGATTGCGCAGTAACTCGATCGTCGCGCGCTTTTCAACGACGACACGAATATATATGTACCCTGCGCCGCTTATGTTCTATCGCCCGACGTCTTTCTTTTGTCTGAAGCGATTTTCTGAATCCTTATTGGATCCCGGATAGGGAATTCCTATTGGCTCCCGACAAGGAATCCCTGTTAGATCCCGATGGGGAATCCCTATTGGATCCCGATGAAAAATCCACCACGTCGGATGGAAGTTGATGTTACGGGCTACAAACTTAAGCGAATGTGTAATAGATATCATGTTTATAAAAATATGATTTCATACTTACATTTAATTTTCTTTTAAAACCTCATTTAAGCCGCTCTAACAAAACTCCACACTCACAACGATAAACCGCAGACGCAATCGTAACCCGATTGCCGTCACGTCCAAAACAAATTTTTATGCGCACAAGTATTAAAAATTCAAAAAGTGTGCATATTAAAATTTATAACAAGCTTTTTTATTCGTATAAAAAATACTAGCCCATAACAAACTATAAATATACAATATGGGTAAGCACTAAAGTAAAGAAGTTACTAAAGAATATAATTATATATTGTATTATTCGATATCCTAACAAATTCCTAGAAACACGTTGGTGCATCTTGAAACTCCTAAGCAAATCTGTGCACGGGACCATCAAAGAATAATTTTTTACAGAGCGTCGCGAAATCCTATTTTATATAATTTCTAGTAAAAAATTCTCAAACCACGTTAATCTGGAAACAGCCCAGGATCCATTTGGATTCCAATGTGGTCTCCCTACCTGGGGTGTCCATATCAAATCCCCATAAGGATCTGGTAGAACCTGGGGAATCCCCAACAAATCTATTTGGATTCCAGTGTGGACTCCTTACTTGGGGCGTCCCTATCAAATCCTCATAGGGATCTGGTAGGATCTGGGGAGTCCCCAAAAAATTTCTGCATGGGACGTTGTTTCGAGAAAAACGCGTTTGAAGTTTATACTATGAAAAACTCTTACCTAAACTCAATCGGCAATACCCGCACCGTACAAAATCTCTTCCGATTGCTCATCATCGTCGATCTCTTCAAGTCTTGCTTGCTTTCGATTTTTTGAAATGTTCGAAGTGCACCGGCCCCTTAAACGTTAGGGAAACTTTTTGAAAAAAACATCTTCTGCAGAATTTTCATACAAACGAATTCGAACACCCGACTATGATAGCCTGCTGTGTAAAAAAATGTGCTACGCATATTGTGCCAATTACTTTAAAAAGTTGCTTAGTTATTGTCGATTCATATCATTTGTAGAAATGGCATGCGTAAAACCAAAAGCAGATGATTTTTTTTTCCAAAAAATAACATAAGGCCCAAAATTTCGAAAACCGTGGGACTTCCACTAAAGGCGGGATATGCATTTAGACAGGAAAAAAATAAGCAACAAGCAAGCCAATCAATAAACAACAAGCAAAGCGAGTTGATAAAAACGCGGTAAAAAACGAACGATCCAGGATTTTGACTAGAGATGAGAACAAAAGACAACTTTCCGTTTGCAATCTGTGTGCCATTTTTTAAAACCTGTGTGTTCCCATATGGTGTTGATGATTGCAAGATCGCAAGATTTTGAGACAAGCCAAAAAGGCGGTAGGTACTTCCGTATCAATTTTTCGAATTAACGCGATAAATCGTAAGCCGTGCGGCTGGTAGTTTAATTAAAGTGTACTTAGTGCTCGGATCGAGGCTCCTTGATTCGTAGAATTAGACGCTGATCGGGCGGCTATGGGGCACGGAAGGCGGGGGAGAAGTGGGCTTGGAGGAGCAATCGGGGCGGAGAAACCGTCGGGGGGGATTTTGCCTGAAAATATTCACCGCGCGTGATTCGAGCACCGCACGAGTCTCTTCGCGAGAAGCCGACGAGTGTAGGAACAACCGCGCCAGATCTCTCACTGTAATTCTCAAAGTGTGCGAGACTTATAAACATCGTCTGCCCAAGAAAGGGAACCGGCGAGTGAGGAAGGAAGACAGCAAAGGAGCGCAAGAGAGAGAGAGAGAGAGAGAGAGGGCGAGGGAGAGAGAGAGGGCGAGGGAGAGAGAGAGGGAGATTGAGAAGGTGAAACAGACAAACCGAGAATTCCAACCGGTCAAACTGCTCTCCTATTTTCTCACTCCCTCGCACTTTCACTCTATCGAATTACAGGAAAATTCTGATTCACGCATATACAGGGTGTCCTGTTATGAATGGACGATCCTGCAACTGCCGATAGGTCAGATCATGTCCTACTATACGCTGGCATTTCAGTTCAGGACATTTACAACGATCAAACAATCGATTTCTTGTTTTTTTTTTTTCTATAACCCTTTGAAGCATAGTGACATACTGGTATGTCACCTACTTCCACTCTGTTTTTCTCGAATAAAACATTTTGTTTAGCGCATAACGACGAATGTAAATGTATATTTAGGATGTTAGGAGATCAATTGTTACTACAATATCACATTTAAGGGCTTATGTTGCACTTGGTGGATGTTGATCATCACTATAGTAGAAAAAGAAACACGTTTTTAGACAATAAATGTAATTGTGCTTAATCGAGCAGGTAAACTATATACAAAAAATGAATTCAGAGACGTTTTTTGGGTCGCTGATTACGAATTCGAGCTCAAAATCCAGAAATTCAAAATGGCGAATCAATATGGTCAACCAAAACTGAAGGTTTTACTGGAATTACTAAAACATCGGAGTTGCTCAATATGTTGATTCTGTTATACTAATTTTCTAGTAGAATTACGCTTTTAGCATTACGCGGAACTAACGGCGAGTACGAAGCGAGTTTCCAGCTCCGTTTTTTTTGCTTTTTAATTTTAATTGGAACTGCCATTTTTATTGTTCAATTTTGAACTGAGATTCGAATTCAACTACTCAAAAAACCCCTGAATATGGAGTTTCATCTTCATCAAGCTACTTTCAGCATTTTGGTCCGTCATATTGGATGCGCCATTTTGAGTTTCCAAATTTTGAGTGCAGATTTGTAATCAGCGACCACGAAAACCCTCGAGTACCAACTTTCGCTTTTATTAAACAATTTTTGCATTTATGGTCCGCCATATTGGATCCGCCATCTGGAATTTCCAAATTTTGAGTGCAGATTTGTAATCAGCGACCATGAAACGCTCGAGTACCAACTTTCGCTTTCATCAAACGATTTCTGCATTTATGGTTCGCCATATTGGATTCACCATCTTGAATTTCCAAATTTTGAGTGCAGATCTGTAATCGGCGACCCCGAAAACCCCCGAGCACCAACTTTCGCTTTCATCAAACGATTTTTGCATTTATGGTCCGCCATATTGGATTCGCCATCTTGAATTTCCAAATTTTGAGTGCAGATTTGTAATCAGCGACCCCGAAAACCCCCGAGTACCAACTTTCGCTTTCATCAAACGATTTTTGCATTTATGGTCCGCCATATTGGATTCGCCATCTTCAATTTCCAAATTTTGAGTGCAGATCTGTAATCGGCGACCCCGAAAACCCCCGAGCACCAACTTTCGCTTTCATCAAACGATTTTTGCATTTATGGTCCGCCATATTGGATTCGCCATCTTGAATTTCCAAATTTTGAGTGTAGATTTGTAATCAGCGACCCCGAAAACCCCCGAGTATCGACTTTCGCTTTCATTAAAAGATTTTTGCATTTATGGTCCGCCATCTCGAATTTCCAAATTTTGAGTGCAGATTTGTAATCAGCGACCACGAAAACCCTCGAGTACCAACTTTTGCTTTCATCAAACAATTTTTGCATTTATGGTCCGCCATCTTGAATTTCCAAATTTTGAGTGCAGATTTGTAGTCAGCGACCCCGAAAACCGCCGAGTACCAACTTTCGCTTTCATCAAACGATTTTTGCATTTATGGTCCGCCATATTGGATTCGCCATCTTCAATTTCTAAATTTTGAGTGCAGATTTGTAATCAGCGAACCCGAAAACCCCCGAGTACCAACTTTCGCTTTCATCAAACGATTTTTGCATTTATGGTCCGCCATATTGGTTCCGCCATCTTGAATTTCCAAATTTTGAGTGCAGATTTGTAATCAGTGACCCCGAAAACCTCCGAGTACAAAGTTTTGAGCTGATTGCACGTAAGGAAAAATTCATGCTTCAAAGGGTTAAACAATAGCACTATATACGTAGAACATTTTTCTAAAGTTTCAAAGCGAAATTCGAACAACTTCAAACGTTACAGCCCGTCACACGCTGTGCCTGGCCGCTCGGATTCGGAGCGGGCGTGAACTTCAAACGGGTTTTTCTCAAAACCGCATTATCGAAATTGGCATGCGGGATCACTCAAAAACTATTGAGCCGATTGAGTTGAAACTCGATAGAAATATTGATATTTCCGGTACTTTCTACTTGACGAGAATTGTTTTTGAAAAATTGGAAAAAAAACTACTTTTTTAATCCACATTTTACAGAAATGTTCCATGAAATGTTGATTTTTTGTTGTAAATGCCTGCCGTTTTCTCACAATTGCGTTTTCTTCATTTTTAATTACCGTCACACAGAAACTATACATGTTCTAACTGAAAAAATGTTTGAACTTTTTTGCAAATCAAAGTCTACGGGAAGCTAGACTGCACGCCGATTCGCAACTCCCGCGGCGACCTTGCTGCAGCACTCTGCCACAGCTCGGTCATTTTGATGATGAATTAATTTAAAAAAAATTGTTTTGTATACTTAAATATACTATTAAAGTATACCTAAGGTTTGATAATTGTAGAATAATTATTTCTTACTTTTAAAAATCCCTTAATATTGCTTACTTTTTTCCTGTCTGAATGTATATCCCGCCTTACGGGCGGGGTAAGGTTAATTCGGTGAGAAAAGGCGTGTCTTCAAGATATTTTTTTTGGCGATACAGATAGTGTTAGTTTATTCAGTCAATGTCCATATAATAATTCAACATTTGAACAATATTTTTCTAACTTTTCATTGCAAAATATTGAAAATTGAGCGAGTGACAGTGAATCTCCGGAGGCGCCTCGAAAAAACGATGTTTTGCGGTGTACATCATAACTCGCAACAGAATCATCTGAAACAAAAAAATCAAAATGCATTTGTTAAAGGAGAGATTTCTCGAGGTAACCACAGGAGGATTGTTTTTTTTCGATTTTTCAATTTTTCGTAGCACTGGGAGCCAAAAAATCGATGTTCGCTAAAAAAAGTCGGCCAATTTGTTGTTGTGAAATTAATAATTATTAAAAAAAAAAAAAAAAAGCTCCTGTCGGAGTCAGGAGCTTGCACGGACTTCAAACATGACAAGTTTCAGAAGAGCGATTTAAAGTTTTTCACACTGAAAAATAAATTTAAAAACTCGATAATTTTGTTATACTCACACAGAGTCGTCGATGCCAGGTCCGTAGAGCAAAAAGCTTCCATCAACATGATCTAGAGCATCTTTTTGCATTTGTCTACGCAAAACTCTTCCGTCTTTACCGTCGTGCTCCTCTGCTCTACTAATTCGCAATAAAAACCCGGCCTGGAGCAACGGACGCTCAAATACTCATAACTTCGTCAATTTTGCTCCGATCGACTGGAAATTTTGACACAATATTCTTGAGATATTATGGATTCATTGAAAAATTTATAAAAATTAAATACCTTACCCCCCCCCCCCTAATAGCTATCAAAACACTTGTAAGATTTAAAACGAAAAACGTGGGACTAAACGGGGGCTATATATAATGGGGCAAACGTATAAATCTGTATGGGGCTAGGAGAAATTATTTTATACTTTCATACCTCTGAGTCCGTTTTAAAAAAGTGGTCTAAACATTTTTTTTTCAATAATTTTTTTAACCTCTTTTTCTTTGGCGCTATTTTCCCGTTGCGGTTTTTTTTCCCGTGCATCCACGTGCTTTCGATTTTCCGGCGAGGCCGGGACGAGTTGCCCGGAGAAGCGCGAGGGCAGGAGAGTATCGTAACGATCATGTCTGGGGGCAGAATGGAGAATCGAGAGGGAAGAATCGCAGGGCGAGAAGGGACTTCCGGGTGGAAGGAAAAAACGAGCAACGGCTCTTTATCGAACCCCATCGCGAACTCTGGTAGAGCTTTCCTCCGCACTCGTGGTGGATTTTCTGATTAGGAAGGAGTGTATCCCTCGGATTGAGCGTTTATGTGTCGAGGTAAACATCCCCATATACGTTGGTGTGTGGGTGCGTGTGTATAAATGCAGCATCAATCCTGGGATTTATAAGAGAGGCCGAACGAGAGAAAGAAAAATCGAAAGTAATTTGGCCATTCCTTCTCATCATTGTAATCCCGACAATACGAGACAACTCTTTGTTCGCCCTATATCGATATGTATGAGGCATTCCACGCCATTTCACCTAACTCGTGACCCCGACCATTTTTTATTTTCCTGATTTTTTTTTTTGTAAAATTGCACCTTATGAAAGGAATATCCACACCATTTTTTTTATTTTTATCTCTTCTCTTTTAGGAGGTATAATTTTCCAAAAATATCGATTTCCGAAGTTTCGGAAACCTTTAAACGCTGATAACTCGTGAACTAATCGATATATCGACAAATGTCGACATATAATTTCTTTTCAATTTGAAGCATATTTTCGTTATAAAATATGAAAAAAATATTGATTATCAATGTGAACGTTCTTTTTTGCTTCTAACGTGAAAAGTGTTGATTTTAAAGATGATAAACTGTTTTTATTTTTTTCAAAAAATTCTCTAAAATAGAGTGACCTATTCTATGATTTTTAAGACTAGTCTCATTGTGGGCCCATTTTTCCTTCCATTTTTTTTTAATATTTAAATTTCCTTTTATCAAACCGCCCCATTCCCGATCTACGGGGATGTGGGAGTTTCACGAATTTTTAATTGGCCACATGAATCGAGCCGAGCGAATTGAATTGGCGAAAATCGGGAGAAAAATTGACCGGCGTTTGGTCGAGGGGGCGGAGAAGCGAGGGATGGGGATAATCTCGACACGAAGTTTTTAAATATAGTCGTGAGAATCGAAGCTTTGGGAAATCTCGACTCGTAGACGTGTCTGCGTCGAGCTTTACAGAATAAACCGGTTCTCTCTCTCTCTCTGTCTCTCTCTCTCTCTCTCTCTCTCTCTCTCTCTCTCTCTCTCTCTCTCTCTCTCTCTCTCTCTCTCTCTCTCCGCACGAATCTCGGGACAAATCTAGGTTGATTTAGATTGAATTCGGCAAACATGCACTTGTATACACACACACACACACACACACACACACACACACACACACACACACACACACACACACACACACACACACACACATATAAAAGGACCTATGTACTGGAACATCAGGAAATGCGGGTTTGACGGGCTTGGGTAACGAGAGACGAGCACAGCACACACCTGACGCTTCATCGAATTACAGCCCCGTCCCTCCCCCCCCCCCCCCCCCCACACACACACACGTATATCCGTACATACAAAGCATTCTCCGCAAATTGATCCACTTTTTTCGCATCTTCCCTCAGATCGATTTTTCTCGTGATTTGTGTGCTCATACGAATGATCCTATCCAGTACTGCTTTCCGACCTTATTAGTCGAGCTAGTTCCGTCGAAACTTGTAAAAAAGCCACGTGAGAAAAACGAAGAAATTTTTTTTATGCACATTACGCGCAGTCGCTGCGGAAATTATTTTACCTGGGTTGAAGTTGGCATTTGCAATTTTTATTTTCATCACTATCCGAAATCATATTTTGCAGATTTAGATTGTAGAGCGGTAAATAAGGATCGGAAAGAAATGTTTGCGGGACTTTCGTATAAAAAATATGCCAAGTGACTTTGGGGAAAAGAAAAATAATTGAGGTGGGTTTGAAATGACAAATCTTGGGAGAGAGAAGGTCGAGGGAAAAAAAATTATATATATTTCAGTTTGGAATGAATGAATAGACAAATAAATAAATGAATTAATAATTAAATAAATAAATAAATAAATAAACAAATGAACAAAAAAACAAATAAATATTCATATATGTCTCTCGATTGAATTACTCGTGGATGAAGATCATACTCCCGTGGATGAGACGACACGTTTTTCTCGATTTTCTTCGCATATATTTCATCGCTCGCGCCTTTCCCTCATTCTGTCATTTCGACCTGCCCAACGTAATACACAAGCGTGAAGGACAACGAGCTACGTATGAAATATTACGACCTTTTTCCATTATCATTTTTCCTCCCGTCTCGTTTGTTTTTTGTTTTGCTTTTGACCCTTGTCTCGGTGGGTTTTTTTCGTTGTATTGCGAAATATCGCGGTCGACCGAGGGAACGTACGAGACAAAAAAAAACTAATGCAAAAATGACAGGAATTCCCGCGGGAGTTGCAGACATTGTCTTTGTGATTTTTGATCGCGAATTGTCCTGCTCGGTATACTCTACATTTCAGGGGTTACCCCCGCTTGCTATTTTGAAAAAATCGATTTTTTTTATTGCATTTTTTTGAAGTATAAGTATCTGAGAATGTGTCCTGAAAATGTCAAGTCGATCCGAACAAAATTGACTGAGATATGAGCGTTGAAAGAGAAGAATCCGTTGTGTAAACGACCAGAAATTGAAACTTTAAACGCGTTTTCTCAAAATGGCATTTCTGAAGTCGGTGACCAAGATTACTCGAACACTAATGAACCGATCTTCTTGAAATTTTGCAGGCTTATTTAATACATAAAAATGTACTCTTTAATCGTTCGATTTTTTTTTTCGAAAAAAATGGCCGTTTTATAGCCAAAAAACGGCCGTTTTTTTCGTTAAAATCGAACCATTAACTTTGACTGTCCGCCATTTTGTGAAAAATGAATATTTTTTAAAATCCTTCGATTAAAGACTAGTTTATTCTTATATTTGACAAAATCCATCCGCATTTTTTTTTTTTCAGATGATCCACTTCGCCGGAATGTTGGTCACCGCAAACCGTGTATATAAAATCATTATTTCATTGACGGCCATTTGCCACTAAACAATGTAATATTTTTCAATAAAAAAATTACTGAAAGTTCTTCAAGATGGGTTGTTTAAGATGTTATATTGATCGATTAAAAAAGTTTTGTAGTTTTCTTTTAAAAAATGCATGAAAAAGGCCTTTTTTTTGCGCTACAAGTGGGGGTAACGCCTTCAATATTTCCCTGTCATGAGACTATCGGAATAACGAGGTCGGAATTTTCCACGCAATTGATAGTCTTCCCAACTTTGAGTTTAATTTTATCGAAAAATCGTCATAACACGATCATTTTTTCGAATTCTCAAAAAATCTTCGCTGAAAATTAATGTTATCCTCGGCTGTAAACCTATGCAGTCAAAACATGCATTCTTGAAATGTCAATTTAACGCAAAGCCCTTAAAAGCAGTATTTTAGTTTAGATACCTAAATTCCGGCCCTTTTTCCGGCTTGATAAAAAAAAAAACCATTTTCACTATCCCTTTTTTCTAGTCTTTTTATTGATGTTCCAAGAACTCGGAAACGAATTTTTGTGCAAAAAAATAAGAAGTAAAAAATGCATGGATCTATAAATATGGTCGTGAAAAAAGGGTTGAGGCGGTTGACATGATTCGTAAGCTCCCATTCATCTGAAACATAATTTATTGCAGTACCAATACATTATAACGAATTTTACGATCCTCTATTTTACCACGGGCGTTTGCAGTAAATACCATGAACTTTTCTGTCAGTGCAGGCTGAAAAAAGTAGTTTGGCGGAAAACGCGTGTGAAGTTTTGAGTACAGTTTTAGACAACCTCAACTATACAAGTGGCACAAGTTATACTTACGTTATATTAATATCGGCTATTCCTGCCTCGTGAAGTGTGACTTCCTCGACTTCGAAATTCTGATTTTCGAAACTTCGTTCTTCCCTGCGAGGAAAAATTAATGCAGCTTTCTTAGAAGCTGAGAGTCAGAGCTTTCATCGTAGCTCCGACCGATCGATCCTATTCTGGTCTTGTTTGTGGCGTAAATGTTGGGAATTTCGAAATTTCCTTTTGAGGACGTATTCTTAAGGTCGTTATGGGGTCTAGCCGTCGGGAGTGAAGTACGGGGGGAGCGCCCTATGCCACGTGCAGAAATGTAGCCGGGCATTCCATACTTCGTGTCGGGCTCTGACCAGACTTGCCTTATCTGATTCACCTGACCGGGCCCTCCCATGGAACAAACCGGGAAGATCGCTAAATCGTTTTTCACGGCTTACCCTCTATGCTTGGAAATGGCAATCTTCTGGCCGGGATACATAGCGAGCAAGGACATCTTCACGTAATGTCTACCCGGCCGGAACATTGACATGTTCTGAAAAGTGGAGCCTGACTTTAAGAACTAAAGAAAAGCTACTTTGTTGGACACCTCATCAAATATATTTATAATTGATTGGGATGAAACTAATACATCTGTTGTAATTATATTCACCATTAATGGGGAGATATACACCTAGGAGCCGGAGAAAGGTCATTTTTGTGAATTTTTTCAAGGAAAACTGTTTGTAATTTCGGATTGGCGTTTTAATTATCCAAAAGTATATACATTCAAAAATATGTTTAATTTTCTTTATTTAAAAATATCAAAAATATACAAGGATATTGTATGATCCTTGGAGCGTCGTAAAAAAATCTGCGTATACAGTACCCACTGGCGTTTCTCCAAAAATGATCTGAAAAAAAAAACAAAAAGATTATGAAATTAGATTATTAGTTATTATTTTGCCTATAAAACAAAAACTAAGTAACGGAAAAAAAATCCTATGACAAGTACTCGATAATGGTGTATAGAATAACCACAAAAAACCTCAACGCAATCGGTTCATTGGTTTTCGAGAAATTTTGAGTACCGATTTGAAAAACGTGGTTTTGAGAAAAACGCGTTTGAAAATTTGGGAATGAATAAATCATGAAAGGCCATAGCCGGGTAAGTAGGGATAATCCTACTAGGGATAGAATATACTCCTAATTTCCAGCGAAATTAGGAGTATATTCTGAGGTATAAAAAAAAAACAATTTTTCTCAAAATTTCATCCCCGTCAACGCAATGGTTTTGGAAAAATGAATTTTTTTTTAATAAAAAATAAATAAAAATTCCGGAAACGTTTCAGTGGATCGATTCGATTTTTTTTTGCTACTTGTTACGAACAAACGTATTGCGGAATAAAATTATAGAACATCTTGCGAAAGATTAAGGTTTAAAAAAAAATAACGTTCCTTGTTTTATTTTTTTTACTATAATCCACTTGGGGTACAATAACGAAATTTTTTTCATATAATCTTTGGGCACCTTATTAGATTATATAATTTTTTCAAAATGATCGGTTTGGTACGCCACAGTGAAAAAATAGAAACAGACTTAGATACAGAATAGAAACAGATATAGATAACAGAATAGAAACAGATATAACTAAAATATATCAATAAAGTGTGTTTCTTTTTTTCCCACTGTGGCGTACCAAGCCGATCATTTAGTCATATATCAGACTTTATTGATATATTTTAGTTATACAACTATATAAGTAAAATATATCAATAAAGTGTATTTCTTTTTTTTTCACTGTGGCGTACCATTCCGATCATTTTGAAAAAAATCTATAATCTAATAAGGTGCCCAAAGATTATATGAAAAAATTTTCGCTATTGTACCCCAAGTGGATTATAGTAAAAAATAATAAAACAAGGAACATAATTTTTTTGTCAAACCTTAATCTTTCGCAAGATGTTCTATAATTTTATTTCGTAACACGTTTGAACAGAACAAGTACCAAAAAAAAAAAAATCAAATCGATCCACTGTACCGTTTCCGGAAGTTTTTTTTTTTTATATTTAAAAAAATTCATTTTTTTAAAACCATTGCGTTGACGGGCATCAAATTTTCAGAAAATTTGTTTTTTTTTTATACCTCAGAATATATTCCAAAATTTCGCTGGAAAAAATGCGGGGGCAATTTCTCCCTACTTACCCGGCTATGGCCTTTGTCAAGTTACTTGGAATCATCGATACCAGGCCTATGGTGTAGGTCTTCTACGGTCGACGGAATGTTCATAGCTTCTAAATTCTCGACCTCGACCATCGACCTCGTATATCTCCCGTTAAAAGCATTCATTCCATCAATGACAATCGACGAGGATAACAATGCCTATTATAAATACCCGGATTACGATGACTAATGATCCCATGTAGGGTGATCGGTAGTGGCCAATGATTGGCCGATGCTCGACGCCAAGCTTGCCAACATTGGCACTCGAGCTTGGCCCGATTATCGACCGAGCCTTGGATGATAAGAGCGGCCCGATATTCGCAATCAATATTGGCCCTAGAATGGCTTATGAGAATCGGCCGAGCATCGCGTAGGAGTTCATTCGAGAATCGGCCAACAATAAGCCCCCTCAAGATTGCCATCATTGGCACTCGAGCTTGGCCCGATTATCGACCGAGTCTTGGCGGATAATTGTGACCCAATATAGATCACCAAAATTGATCCTGCACTGCCAAAAAAGAAAAATTAATTATTTTTGTATTGTAATTCGTCATTGCCTGGTCTTTCGAAATGATTAGTTCGAAGAAAATATTTCACCCATATGGGGCTCGAACCTTGAACTTCCCTACTCATAGCCAAACACGCTGCCCCTATGCTACCGAGTGCTTATAACATTTGAATCGCAGATATGGCATAAGATACCAAATGGATTCTCATCATTATGTGTATCACATAAACTATATCAATTTGTTAATATCATTGTGATAATTAGAGAGTGTTATCGAATGACATGTTATAGAATTTTCAAACCTAACCTATATATATAATTCCTCTCTCTCTCCACTAGTGATGCCGTCGAGCGAGACGAGACGAGAATTTCGTATTTCTCGTCTCGGAAAAATTTCGAGAAATATTTCTCGTCTCGAATTTCGAGAGTCTCGAAATTCTCGATAATCTCGGCGAGTCTTGGGCTGCATGTTTGGGCTGGGCTCGACTAATTTCAATACAAAGAAAACGCTTTGAAATACACTTTTATTATTCGGACGGGTTAAGATTTTGTTGAATTGCTGATTTCAGGCTGCACGTCAGCCATCCGTTTATACAAAGCAGACTTCTCGCTGACTCATTGGTCATCCTATTTCGATGTTTCCTTAGGATCAAACCAGCCTCCGAAAACAAACGTTCAGCCGGGACGCTTGTCGCCGGGATGCTCAAGAAATCTCGCGCCGTTTTTGCTAAATTCTGAAACGAATCCGAGTTGTTCCCATGTAGAGGTTGCCATGTAGAGTTGCCCAATGTTACGATCAGGCCAACATTGGGACCATCGTATATGCCAACAAAAGACAAATAATATTGGCCCATTACTGTTCCGCTCTAAACTGAAAACGGGCACAATATCAGCCCATCCCTAAAGCCTGTCCTGGCCCATCTTTAAAAACTAACAAACAGCCGTGATAGTTAAACTAAATTTGCCAATTTAAAAACTGGGGATACTAAAATACTGACAATTCCATTGGCCCAATATTGTTCCGTTATAAATTGAAAACCTGCACAATATCGGCTCATCGTTTAAAACCAATAAATAGCCGTGATGGTTGAATTATATTGGTCAATTTAAGGGGTTACCCCCACTTGCGATTTTGAAAAAAATGATTTTTTTTATTCCATTTTTTTGAATTATAAGTATCTGAAAATATGTCCTAAAAATTTCAAGTCGATCCGAACAAAATTGACTGACATATGAGCGTTGAAAGAGAAGAATCCGTTGTGTAAACGACCGGCTAATTGAAACTTTCAACACGTTTTTCTCAAAATGGCATTTCTGAAGTGGGTGACCAAGATTACTCGAACACTAATGAACCGATCTTCTTGAAATTTTGCAGGCTTATTTAATACATAAAAATGTAGTCTTTAATCGTTCGATTTTTTTTTTCGAAAAAAAATGGCCGTTTTATAGCCAAAAAAAGGCCCTTTTTTTCGTTAAAATCGAACGATTAACTTTGACTGTCCGCCATTTTGTGAAAAAAGAATATTTTTTAAAATCCTTCGATTAAAGACTAGTTTATACTTATATTTGACTAAATCCATCCGCATTTTTTTTTCAGATGATCCACTTCGCCGCAATGTTGGTCACCGCAAACCGTGTATATAAAAACATTATTTCATTGACGGCCATTTGCCACTAAACAATGTAATATTTTTCAATAAAAAAATTACTGAAAGTTCTTCAAGATGTGTTCTTTAAGATGGTATATTGATCGATTAAAAAAGTTTTGTAGTTTTTTTTAATTCATGAAAAAGGCCTTTTTTTTGCGCTACAAGTGGGGGTAACGCCTTAAAAACTGGTGATGCTAAAATACAAGCAATTACATTGGCCCATTATTGTCCTGTTATAAATTGAGAACCGGCATAATATCGGCCCATTACTAAAGATTATCCTGGCCCATCTTCCAAAACCAATAAACAGCAGTGATAGTTAAACTAAATTTGCCAATCCTAAAGCTGGCAACCCTAAAATACTGGCTATTACATTGGCTCATTATTGTCTCGTTCTAAATTGAAAACCGACACAATATCGGTCCATAGTTAAAACCTATCATGGCCCATCTTTTATATTCATTAAACAGTCATGATAGATAAACAATATTTGCCAATTTTTAAACTGGTGATGCTGAAGTACTGCCAATTACATTGGCCCATTATTGGTCTGTTATAAATTGAGAACTGGCAGAATATCAGCCCATTACTAAAACCTATCCGGGCCCATTTGTTAAAACCAATAAACAGTCGTGATAGTTCATCGAAATTTGCCGATTTGAAAACTGGCAATGCTAAAATACTGGAAATTACATTTAATTAATCTAAGCCCTTTATTGACTAAGTGGGTCAGACTATACCTGCTGTTATTTTATTTAAGCCTTGGGTTATTCTTGGGGACTTGAGACTCAGTGCTGTTCGCAACATTATATAAGTCGAATTCCATCGAGTTGATACGTCTATCGTTATCGTTATTTCTTTTTCATTGACGGCGTCACAATATGCGTGCAATTTACTCATCCACTGCTCGGACGTCTTAAGTTTTACAAGCAATTTTCTCAATTTATTAATGACATTGTTTTCTTTTGATTGCTCCCATAGAGATAATACGGTCTCTTCGTCAGAGCTGCCGATATTGGTAGATAACTTGAAATTTGAGTGTTCCGGATTTAGAGCGTTCAATGTATCTTGTACTCCCAAATTCAAGATGTGGGCGAAACAACGGAAGTGAGAATCACTCGCGTTGAATTCGATAAGCCTTCCCGGATAAGAGACCAGAGAAGATTATCGAAAATTCTCCCAAAAACATTAACATAATATTAGTAATTGTAATTCTCTCGAATAAATACAGTTACTATTATTTTTCTCATTTGGTGCCCCCAAAATCAACTGTCGACTGAGAAATTTCAGGAATCTCGAGATTGACGAGAAATTCGAGAAATCTCGAGAAACTCGAGAATTCTCGAGATGTCGAGAGTCTCGATCGAGAATCTCGTCAGTCGAGAAAAACTTCTCGTCTCGTCTCGAGATCTCGAGACGAGAATTTTGTAAGACGAGACGAGAAATTTCTCGATCTCGTCTCGTCTCGCCGAGAAATGTCTCGTCTCGACGGCATCACTACTCTCCACCTTCTCGACCCCCACAACCCGTTAATATGTGTGTTGCAATAAAGACAGACCATTGGTTCATTAGTTCAAGTTTAATTTGAATAAATAAATATATTTAAAATGAATAATTCCAATAATGGAATGCAATAGGAAAAATTTGATTTCACGAAAAATCTAGTTAATTCAAATAAAAAATAAATAAATAGACGCGGTTAGTTAATATTAATAGAATTTTTCTGTCAGTGTAGGATGGTTCACAAAAATCGGCAGAATATCGCGTATAAGCTCGTTCGAGAATCGGCCAACAATGAGTGTATTGATTTGGTAGTATATTTGTTAAGAATAATGTCCAATGGACTCGTAAAAAGTAATTATCGTGTCTCTCAATGACTTCAACGCGAAACAATGAATCGTCAATATACGAATTGCGGTTCCAGCATGCGTTACTCGGCCGAACATTGGCCTCGTATCGGCAAAAACATGATTGGCGAGTCTATACTTCGCCAAACATCGGCCTCGTATCGATAAACCAATAATGAACAAGTCTATACTTGGCCGAACATTGGTCTCGTATTGGGAAAGCAATGATTGGCCAGTCTATACTTCGCCAAACATCGGCCTCGTATCGACAAGCCAATGATTAGCGAGTCTACGTTTGGTCGAACATTGGCCGCGTATCGGCAAACCAATAATTCGCGAGTCTATACTTTGCCAAACATCGGCCTCATATCGATAAACCAATAATGAACAAGTCTATACTTGGCCGAACATTGGTCTCGTATTGGGAAACCAATGATTGACCAGTCTATACTTCGCCAAACATCGGCCTCGTATCGACAAGCCAATGATTAGCGAGTCTACGTTTGGTCGAACATTGGCCGCGTATCGGCAAACCAATAATTCGCGAGTCTATACTTTGCCAAACATCGGCCTCATATCGATAAACCAATAATGAACAAGTCTATACTTGGCCGAACATTGGCCTCGTATTGGCAAAACAATGATTGGCCAGTCTATACTTCGCCAAACATCGGCCTCGTATCGACAAGCCAATGATTAGCGAGTCTACGTTTGGCCGAACATTGGCCGCGTATCGGCAAACCAATGATTGGCGAGTCTATATTTGGCCGCATATTGGCCTCGTATCAGCAAACCAATGTTGGCCAATCAATACTCAGCCGAACATTGGCGTACAATTGGTTAATCGACCATCGTCCCGCCAACATTGGTCCAAGTATTGGCCGTTACGGTTCGATTGGCGAAACCTACATGGGATGTGAGCATAAAGAATAGCCAAATTATTTTATAAGGCAAAAAAGTAAAGCACGTCATTCGTGGTTTTTAAACACCTTGTCGCGATGTTGGGAAATATCAATGTTCTGGCCGGCAAGGCATTATCTCAGTGTATTTCCCCAACAATCCGCCAGGTGGCTACACGCGAAGCGCTTCGCGTAAGCAAAGTACCATCATACGAGGATAGAAGTTCGTTCTGTGCGTTGTACCACGTACAAAAGTGCGCTGCTTACAGCGTGCACTTAAGCTCATGACATTGCGATATTTGTGAGATAACCCTTTGCACCCGAGGCCCTTTTCGCTCGGATAGTGAATGATGAGCGAGAGTCATATTTCGAGTGCGAAGAGATAATAAGTATCAGTATACCACCTAATACTATCTACTTTAGTCGGGTAGATCTTCACAAGAATTTCCAGTACTTGATCGTTGTTCTGTCCGGTTCTTAATCAGTTCCCATTTAGCTCCCGAAAAACGGAACAGCGGTGCGGGGCCTGGACTAACACCCGTTACAGGCCGAACCTGGTCTACGCTGCGCGACCTGATTATAGGCTGGTGTTATTTAGGGGAGGCAGGTCAGGGGCAGGACTTTTTACCAGCTCAAATTTCTACACGGGCACTTATGCATGGAACTGATTGACTGTTACCGACTGTTGGTTATCAAATAATCCTCATATCAAACGCACGTTTCCGAACTATTTTTCTACATCTATTTATAAAAATGCACATTTGTTGAACATTCGATGATTACATTGAATGTTTTTGTTACTTTGTATACGTTTTTGTCGCTCAATTGACGGGGGACAAATTGGCAACGTCGTAAATCGCGCTATATGGTAATGGCCAGGTTGGCAGAAGTGTCGCGAAGTTAGAGGCATATCATGCCCCGTTTATAACCTCAATATCGGCTCAGGAGCTGGCAATAATAAATATCGGTTCAAGTAAAAAAAACTTTCGATGAAAAAAAACAGTGTGTGTACTCAAGCTGTCTATAATTTGGAAGAAACAAAAAAACTTCCATAATTTTACGACATTCCAAAAAGAAAAACTGTACGAAAAAAAAATTCCACTTTCTTTTGTCTTTGCCTAGAAATTTCGAGAAAATTATAATTTCTGAACATCGATATCAAATTAATATTAAGTAATGATTACTAATTAAGAGAATAAGAACAAATAATATTCCTTGTTAATTATCCTGACCAAGTATAGTTTGAGGTTCCCCGGCCTTATTAGGTACCGAATATGGATAACATAAGTACCATTTGTGCCGTCTACGACGTTGCCATGATTCTACAGCGTAATAACGTGGGTGCTTGATTTTCGCAAAAAATTGCTATTAGAAACATCAATAGTTTTGTAACGGTACGGTGAAGCCTCACTTTCACCGTACCAATGATTAGTCCGATAATTATTGGAACCGTACCTGTTTTATTTTTTTTATTTTCATGGTAGCACTTTCTTAGCAGATATTAATAATGTACTGAAAAATAATAGAGAGTTTTCCATAAGCGTAATGTAGTTAACCCACGATATACATGGAGTTTTCGATTTTTTCTCGAAAAAAAAAAAAAAAAAAAAAGAGTACTGCGGGTCGTATCCAAACTGCACAGAATGATCAGAGAACGGATTATAAACTTGCAGAAAAACTAAGACCCTACACCATCTGTACGAAACAAATAACCTACGCTGGGGTTACGCACAGCCCAGCACATTAAATCAACGCTGCTAACGCACTGTTTGTCGTAGACATTTTATTTTCTAATCGAACGCTCGAGAACTGACGAATGGAATAAGCTTAACGAGAAAAACCTAATATAAATTTATAACCGTGAAAAATGCGATTAAACAAAGCAAGAAAATTGATGTTAGCATTTCTCACTAATAATGTGGGGTATGCGGTACACATGTGTAGGGTCGTAGGGTTAAGCGTCTATACTTTAAGAAAATGCCAAAAAAACATCGATTTTGTTCAATCTTCTAGACTAAAATGCTACTTTCGGACCCCAAAGCTAAAGAGCAGAACACTTTCCTGTTCCATCTGGACGAGCATGTTCCCCCTTAAAAATGCAGGAGAACAGCATGAGAAATTGAAACGTAACGATGATCGAGGGTATGACTGGCTGATGGCGAACGTTGGCAAAGCCTGCGCGCGCCAAGAGCAATTTACACACACACACACACACACACACACACACACACACACACACACACACACACACACACACACACACACACACACACACACACACACACACACACACACACACACACACACACACACACACACACACACACACACTTACACGCGCGCATACACGTACATAAAAGTCTAGGATGAGCGAGATATTCAACGCGGCTGCAGACTCTTGGAACTTTGGAGCGTCGAGAAGAAGCTTATCGATTATTCGGCTTCTCCGACACCCAGAAAAGCAAGAGCGTGGCTTGAGAGACGCGTTTCCATCGAGCCACGACAAGAGACCGCCAATTCCTCCCACTCTCTCTTCCGGCCCCGATTCTTCTCCTCTCTCTCTCTCTCTCTCTCTCTCTCTCTCTCTCTCTCTCTCTCTCTCTCTCTCTCTCTCCTCTCTCCTCTCTTCTCCTCTTCTCTCTCCTTTCCTTTCCTCTCCTCTCTCCTCTCCTCTCTCACCTCCTCTCTCCTCTCTCTTCTCCTTTCTCATCTCCTCTCCTCTCTCCTCTTCTCTCCTCTCTTCTCCTCTCCTCTCTTCTCCTCTCCTCTCTTCTCCTCTCCTCTCTTCTCCTCTCCTCTCTTCTCCTCTCCTCTCTTCTCCTCTCCTCTCTCCACTCCTCTCCTCTCCTCTCTCCTCTCTCCTCTCCTCTCTCCTCTCTTCTCTCCGCTCTCCTCTCCTCTCTCCTCTCTCCTCTTCACTCGTCTCCTCTCTTCTCTCCTCTCTACTCTCCTCCACTCTCCTCTGCTCTCTCCTCTCCTCTGCTCTCGCCTCTCCTCTCCTCTCTCCTTTCCTCTCTTCTCTCCTTTCCTCTCCTCTCTCCACTCTTCTCCTCTCTCCTCCCTCCTCTCTCCTCTCCTCTCTTCTCTCTCCTCTGTCCGCTCTCCTCTCCTCTCCTCTCTCCTCTCTCCTCTCCTCTCTCCTCTCTCCTCACCTCTCTTCTCTCCGCTCTCCTCTCTCCTCTCTCCTCTTCACTCGTCTCCTCTCTTCTCTCCTCTCTACTCTCCTCCACTCTCCTCTGCTCTCTCCTCTCCTCTGCTCTCGCCTCTCCTCTTCTCTCTCCTTTCCTCTCTTCTCTCCTTTCCTCTCCTCTCTCCACTCCTCTCCTCTCTCCTCTCTCCTCCCTCCTCTCTCCTTTCCTCTCTTCTCTCTGTCCTCTGTCCGCTCTCCTCTCCTATCCTATCCTCTCTACTCTCCTCTACTCTCCTCTGCTCTCTCCTCTCCTCACGCCTCTCCTCTCCTCTCTCCTCTCTCTCTTCTCTCTCACCTCTTTCCGCGTTCAAAAGGCCAATTGAGTTGAAACTTTTATCGTGCACACCGGCACTTTGTTTCCTAACCCAACGCCTCACGAACCCAACATATATCTATCGAGGTCCAGTCATAGGCGAGCCAGACGCAATATGAAACTGCGATAGAATTTCATATACGTTTGTTCGCTCATACGACGCAAAAGAAAAAGAGGAGAAAAAAAATTCATAATGGCACGCTGACGAACGGCCATTTGTTCAAATGAATTTTTTTTTTCCACGGCTGATTATTTTTTCGGTCGAGTTTGCAAATTGCGGATCGTTCAGCACGCGTTCAACCAACAACACCCGCCGACCAAATAATAATCACGTTGTCACGCGGACACGAGAATCAATTACGCGCGCGCGCCTTTTGCCGTGCCTTAAGCATTGTAGCACGGAAATAATTATATTCCCATTGTCCATCCCGTAAACGATCGAAAACAACGCGAATGCCGCGCAACGACGGGGGATAAAACACACGCGTGGGCGGCCCGCTCGCTGGTCGCCGTTATTATAACGAAAAGTTACGCGCGCCCTTACCGTACTCATTTCACCGTACCAGCTCGGGTTTATTTTTTCATTACTGAATAAAAAATAAAAAAACGTGTACGCAAATTAATTTTAAAAGACCTTACTCGTATGTTCTGAAATCTTTTTCGTTGCTGAATTTAACAGAAGTGTACGCAAATTTAAAAAAAACCTTTAAGGGTATATTCTGCAAATGTTTCGAGGTTTTTTTTTGAGGTCGGACTATTTTCTATACACGGAACGGAAATTTTTAGTTTTTTTTTTCGTTTTTCAATCTACTTGTAGCACCTCAAGTGAGAACGGACGATATTTTATACCTGGAACGAAAATTTTGAATTTCTTTTTGGTTTTCTTAATCTACTTGTAGTATCGCCTGACGATTTTCTACACTCGGAATGAAAATTCTAAGTTTATTATTTATATTTCACCCTACTTGTAGTCTCTCGATTAAGGACTGACAATTGCCTAAACATAAAAAAATTGCCGTTTTCCTTATGCCTCGGTGCAATACGAGGTGCTCAAAGGATAATTCTCGTCAATTTCTGATTTTTTTTTGGCACCATTGGTATATTTTGCAACGAAATAGCCCATTTTCGTACCTGCGGTCCTTGATAAACAAGAACTCACGAAGCTCAATATGCAAATTGTCTCTTTCTCTCTCTATATCCATGTATGCATATACACATATTTACAATTTACATTTTGAGTATATATTTACATGTTGAATAAAGTATACTCGGAGTTGCCACGATGATGCAAAAAAAGAATCAATTTTTTTCCCCCTCTTTCCATACCAAAGAATTTTAGCGTACGTTGGAAACGAATTCTCGCTCAAAGCTGTAGCTCGACTTTCAATGTTTTCACCATATATTAAGGCGTTACCCCCACTTGTAGCGCAAAAAAGGCCTTTTTCATGAATTTTTTTAAAGAAAACTACAAAACTTTTTTAATCGATCAACATACCATCTTAAAGAACACATCTTGAAGAACTTTCAGTAATTTTTTTATTGACAAATATTACATTGTTTAGTGGCAAATGGCCGTCAATGAAATAATGTTTTTATATACACGGTTTGCGGTGACCAAAATTGCGGCGAAGTGGATCATCTGAAAAAAAAATGCGGATGGATTTAGTCAAATACAAGTATAAATTAGTCTGTAATCGAAGGATTTTAAAAAATATTCATTTTTCACAAAATGTCGGACAGTCAAAGTTAATGGTTCGATTTTAACGAAAAAAACGGCCGTTTTTTGGCTATAAAACGGCCATTTTTTTCGAAAAAAAAAAAAATCGAACGATTAAAGACTACATTTTTATGTATTAAATAAGCTTGCAAAATTTCAAGAAGATCGGTTCATTAGTGTTCGAGTAATCTTGGTCACCGACTTCAGAAATGCCATTTTGAGAAAAACGCGTTTAAAGTTTCAATTTCCGGTCGTTTACACAACGGATTCTTCTCTTTCAACGCTCATATCTCAGTCAATTTTGTTCGGATCGACTTGACATTTTCAGGACACATTCTCAGATACTTATACTTCAAAAAATGCAATAAAAAAATCGATTTTTTCAAAATCGCAAGTGGGGGTAACCCCTTAACATTTCCCGCTATAGCCGGGGCGAGAAGAAAAAATATTTGTTTTTTTTATCACCTCCGTACATATTGCCTTTATTGTACAAACGGGTCGTAAACACATCTAACGTTATATTGATGGCTGGTGAACAACGGAAGTTTAAACAGCACCTACTTTTATGTATATGCACAAAGGGGCACATACATATGTACGTGGGCACTGGTAGGCGAGAGAGAAACAGAGAGAGAGAGAAAGAAAGAGAGAGAGAGAGAGAGACCGCGAGAGAGTCGTTATCGATGTATGTGGAGAGTGCAAGCTGCTGTTATTCTGCATTACGGGATATTGCCTCGTTCCTGCGGAGCTTACGTTTTTTCCTCCTCTCACCTCCTCCTCCTCCCACATCTCCTCCTCCCTCACCCCTCGCACCTTCTCCTCCTCCTCCCCCTATTTTTCCTCCGTTCTCGCACTATCTTCCATCCCCGTACTCTTCAGACTATCATTCTGCATTTAGCGCCACGGGGCATCCCCAGGATGAACATGTAAGATTCAGGCAAAATATCCATCGCGCACCTGCCCGCTCAAACCTCCGGTTTTTTTTTCTCGGGGTTACATTTTTTTTGTTTCCGTCCATTATCATTTTATTTCCATTCGCCCGATCGATGCGGGCGAAACATTTTTTTTTTTGTTACGGCTTCATATGGTGAAGAATCATTATATTTTGTCCTTGCTGCGGCAAGATGGATGAAGGGACGAGGATAAAAATATCCAGCGCGATAACAGGGGATTTGCGTCGATTATTCGAAATTATGTTTTTTCATGTCACGCGCGGCGTCGAAAAGCTCCGATCGTTATGTCACCGGTAATATTCTCCTTTTACACCCCACGGGCCCGGGCGGGATTATCGTTGTTAATTCATCTGGAGCCTGGCGGTGGAACGAGTAGACGCGAACGTTGTGTAGGTCATGTTCAAATGAAACAATACATGTGTGAGGCTGTCGAGTTTCATTATTCTTTTAAACTAATCAATATTTATACATCCTTCAATTTTGCAAGCGAAAAATCAGTCTTTCTTATTGTTACCGTACAATATGTATTTTTAATTGAACCTTTATTTTTCCCATCTTGCCCCGCATACGGGGAAACAGCCCTGGACTGAGAAAAAAAATCATTGATCCAATAACATTGGTGTTATTGAATGAAATTTCGTTGATTCAATTGTAAAATTGTTGGTGTCAATAATCGGATTTATTAGTGCAAACAAAACGCTATTGACTTTAATATCGTGATAAAATTGAAAGTTTTTTTTTTCATTCAAGAGATATATTGTTAGCCGAGAACAATATATTATTGAAATTATCTAAAAAATTATCGCGAACAAATTATATAGTTTTGAATGCATTTTCTGCAACGAACGAAAAAAAGCGTTTCAATTCATAACATGAATATTGTTGATTCGAGTACACAAGAAAAATTGAATTTCGCTCGTTTGATTCACATAAAATTTCTATCGAGTAAATATGTCATTTTATTTTTTCACCATATCCGATATTGATTTTCAAGTACATTAATCGTTAAAATATTAATATTTTATTTTGATTGAAAAATAATAAGCAAATGTCTGAATTGGTTAAAAAATTATGCGAAAATAAAATTTGTTTCTAGCGCATTTGGTTGAAAAGATTCAACCAAATCATGGCCGAGCGCCACCGAAATTATAGGTGTGAGGAAACCCGTAGTTCTCGGAGTAACCGCTGGAAGCCGCACGCGCGCTCGTTTCTCGTAAGCGTAGCGCGAACCAAAAATCTACTTAAACGCTGGAGAAACTCTAAAGAGTATCGCTTCTTGGCCTGTGGCTAAGATCAAAGTGTTCTTATCAGTTGAATATCTGATATTCTCTCCATGGATATTCCATTGGATATCTGGTATTCTCTCCACTATTATCGTGGATGATCATTCTAATGCTCACTTTTTATTTAAGGGGTTACCCCCACTTGCGATTTTGAAAAAATCGATTTTCTTATTGCATTTTTTTGAAGTATAAGTATCTGAGAATATGTCCTGAAAATTTCAAGTCGATCCAAAGAAAATTGACTGAGATATGAACGTTGAAAGAGAAGAATCCGTTGTGTAAACGACCGGAAATTGAAACTTTAAACGCGTTTTTCTCAAAATGGCATTTCTGAAGTCGGTGACCAAGATTACTCGAACACTAATGAACCGATCTTCTTGAAATTTTGCAGGCTTATTTAATACATAAAAATGTAGTCTAATCGTTCGATTTTTTTTCTCGAAAAAATTGCCGTTTTATAGCCAAAAAAACGGTCGTTTTTTTTCGTTAAAATCGAACCATTAACTTTAACTGTCCGCCATTTTGTGAAAAATGAATATTTTTTAAAATCCTTCGATTAAAGACAAGTTTATATTTATATTTGACTAAATCCAGCCGCATTTTTTTTTCAGATGATTCACTTCGCCGCAATGTTGGTCTCCGCAAACCGTGTATATAAAAACATTATTTCATTGACGGCCATTTGCCACTAAACAATGTAATATTTTTCAATAAAAAAATTACTGAAAGTTCTTCAAGATGTGTTCTTTAAGATGGTATATTGATCGATCGAAAAAGTTTTGTAGTTTTCTTTAAAAAAATTCATGAAAAAGGCCTTTTTTTGCGCTACAAGTGGGGGTAACGCCTTAAGATTTGGAAAAAAATTAACTTTCAATTTTTTTAATAAAACCCATTCGATCGACCACTTTATTGTGACAATTCTATCAAATCCCGAAGAACTGCATGCGATTTGGCATCTCATGGCATATTCGTTTCGATGTAGTAAAGAAATAATTCATGCTATTGATTATATTTTTGTACGGTATAAAAAATGTTGTAGCCACCGCGTGATTATTTCATCCATACATCTACGGATTGTATATACAATGATTTCACTAGAATATAATTTTATTTGAAGGATAATGTAGATATTCAGAGCACAGAAGAGATTTTCAAATAAAATAATATGTTATTTGAATCAATCACATTTTCCAATATTCCAATATTGGACAACCAAGATATTTTTTTTATTCAATTGGTTTTTTTTTCTTAGGGTGGGGGAACTATGGGACACGAATTATTGGCATTTTTCGCATATCAAAGTCGTTACATTCTCATTACCACCAATTTGATAAGCCAATCGTCTGAGTTCTGTAGTATTTAGTGCAAATAATCGTGCTTCCATATCATTTTAATCATTTGTAAGTTCTTTTTTTCCCCTGGTAGAAACACCGGTTAAAGAGAAACCGATGGCTTTGCTAGTTTCAATTTACCCTTTCTGTCGTACATAGTGGTACGTTGTAAAATATTGCGGCTTCGCGATAGCTTGTATTCATCTTGCCCCATTAGATGGTTAAAGAATTAACAAAAAATCACGCAATAACCTTGGAAATATCTGACGAACCGTTCTTATCATATTAATAATTAGTACTCTCATTGTGTTTACCTGTCTGTCTCTGATCAATATAAGCAACTCAAATGAACTGAAACGATGGTACACTTTACCAAAAATTAGATCGTTTTGTCAAAAAATCGATATTGTTTTCTCACTCGAGACACGTGCTTCCGCCACAGTTGATACTTCCACACTCATCCGTCTCCCCGCTATCCCTCCAAACTCTAACGGGAGCACTGTGCTCGCACACACTGTTTAGTAGCTACACGGCAAAAACAAATGTGTCGTTTTTGGACACTTTAGGTCTGTAAACGGCTGTAGACACTTTTTACACGTTTTAAGGCGTTGCCCCCACTTGTAGCGCAAAAAAGGCCTTTTTCATGAATTTTTTTTAAAGAAAACTACAAAACTTTTTTAATCGATCAATATACCACTTTAAAGAACACATCTTGAAGAACTTTCAGTAATTTTTTTATTGAAAAATATTACATTGTTTAGTGGCAAATGGCCGTCAATGAAATAATGTTTTTATATACACGGTTTGCGGTGACCAACATTGCGGCGAAGTGGATCATCTGAAAAAAAAAATGCGGATGGATTTAGTCAAATATAAGTATAAACTAGTCTTTAATCGAAGGATTTTAAAAACTATTCATTTTTCACAAAATGGCGGACAGTCAAAGTTAATGGGTCGATTTTAACGAAAAAATCGAACGATTAAAGACTACATTTGTATGTATTAAATAAGCCTGCAAAATTTCAAGAAGATCGGTTCATTAGTGTTCGAGTAATCTTGGTCACCGACTTCAGAAATGCCATTTTGAGAAAAACGCGTTTAAAGTTTCAATTTCCGGTCGTTTACACAACGGATTCTTCTCTTTCAACGCTCATATCTCAGTCAATTTTGTTCGGATCGACTTGAAATTTTCCGGACATATTTTCAGAAACTTATACTTAAAAAAAATGCAATAAAAAAAATCGATTTTTTTAAAATCGCAAGTGGGGGTAACCCCTTAACGCGTGTGAAAAATAACGTGTAAATATAAGACGGAAAGATGCATTCGACCAACACACTTACGTGTTTTATTTTCTTACACATGTAGAAACGTGTAAAAAGTGTCTAAAGCCATTTACACACTCAGAGTGTGTAAAAACAACACACTTATTTTTGGCGTACTGTATATACGTGGGATGCGTCGGTATAACAAATTGAATAACAATCGTCAAGAAATTTTATCGTCTTTTTCGTATTTTTATCGTCAAAAATATATGCATTTGCGAAACAAAAATACGTCGCTAAAGATTTAATGCAGCTATCATGGTTTTGGAAAATATATTCCAATTTCAGGCTCTTCCACGTGACAAACGCAAAAATCATCTATAAATGAAACAAAAAGTTAACACGTAATGTGGTCTTCAATTGACCGATTGATCAATCGATGTCAAATCAACTAATGAGTTTCACGTGATTCCGTAACCAAGGTGATTTTTAAAACATATAATCAATAACTCGTAATTAACACACTTAAGGGGCCAGTCCACTTTGGAGCCACGAAAAAAGCCATTTTCGCGATTTTTTTGGAGGAATTTATAAAATATATGAATATAAAAGTTGTTGGGGTTGATAAATAAAGTCTTGAATACATTTTTAAAAAATTGTATTCATTTTGATTCATTATTAAGTACAAAAACTATAGTTTAACGTAACGCCTAAAAAATAGGTGGGCTAGGTAGCTCCATTACAACTCGGGAACGGCTTGTCTGAAACAAAAAAATCAAAGTCCCATACAAAATGACCCTCGGATATAAAGGTTTATCAAAAAATAAAAAAATGGCAGATGAAAAACGAAAAAAGTTTTAAAAAATGCGTTTTTTCGCAGTTTTTCG
Organism: Ophion obscuratus; assembly: GCA_964007375.1. Lineage (NCBI taxonomy): Eukaryota > Metazoa > Arthropoda > Insecta > Hymenoptera > Ichneumonidae > Ophion > Ophion obscuratus. Next base: position 30,012,635 of record OZ023315.1, read on the forward strand.
CAAAAAAAAGAGTAAAAATCGAAATTTTAAAACCATCGAGGGTCATAGATGTTCGAGATCATAGAGGCTCCATACGATGGAGCTAGATTTTGAAAACGTTGTTTCGAGAAAAACGCGTTTGAAGTTTATAATATGAAAAACTCTTACCCAAACTCAATCGGCAATTCCTGCACCGTACAAAATCCCTTCTGATTGCTCATCATCGTCGATTTCTTCAAGTCTTGCTTGCTTTCGATTTTTTGAAATTTTCAAAGTGGACTGGCCCCTTAAACTGTGTTGCTTTTTCCCGTGTTGTTTTTACTCGCGTGCTGTTATCAACGTGTATTGTTTAGTCCAATGTGTGTAAATATGCGTTTTGTATGTTGATTCTACACGCTTTATGTGTGTTCTAATAAGCGTGTTATCGATGGAGACAGCTACGAAGGTGTGTAATAATTTAATGCGTAAAATCTGCACACTCACGTGTGTAATTTTGACGCATTACGTCTTACCGAATACAAAAGTGTGTAGAATCAACATGGCAACGCGTGTCAAGCCTTTATGTTGTGTTACTTCTACATACTTTGAACACACGTCAAATACGCCTAGTTTTTGCAGTGTAGGCTTATGATTTATCTTACCCCGCATATCCATATTGCCGCGAGTTCCCCTATAGGGGGGGGGGGGGGTGACGAGGCTTGCAAATATCGAGGGGATGGACGGAAAAGTGGAAATGGAAAATATGTGCAAAGAGCAGGGCATGGCAATATCGCGATTATTTCTCTCTCTCTCTCTCTCTCTCTCTCTCTCTCTCTCTTTTCTCTCTCCCTTCCCGCCCCCTTCCTCCCTCCTGCCCTCCTTGATGAAAACTACATCATCTAGATTTTCCGCTCGGACATCACTGACCGGGCCATCCTGCATTATCCTTAAAATTCAAAACCAAAACTAGTCTATGAAAGTGGAAAAAAGATCTTTTTCTCTCTCGTACTGGGAATCGATTAAAAAAAGTGTCTTTTGTGCAACGTCATTACTCGACAGTTCAATTTATTGATCTGCGGATATCTTCAAAAATTGAATGTGTGAGAGGCATCGAATAGCGCGCATTTTCCCGAATATGGTTGTGTGTCTGTGTGTGCGTGTACACACACACACACACACATACACACACACACACACGCACGCACACACACACGCACACACATATGTGTATGAATGTGAGGAACAAACGTGTGGGTGACACCTCGACACGACACCGTCTGCGTCATAAATATCCATAGAAAAGCCGCCAAATGCTGGCTGGGAGTATGGAAAAGGGCGATGAACATTCCACTGCAGCTTGCGAGATTTTTTATCTCCCGTTCTCTCCATCGTTATCGTTCTTTCTAGTCAAAGGTGTATGGAATGACAGCGATGAGAATAAAAAAACATTGTTATACGTGCCTGTGTGTGTGTATGTGTGTGTGTGTCTGTGTGTCTGATGTGTGTATGAGAGATATATTTTTCGATGCCACACGCGGCAGCCCCGCGAAAAGAGAAAATGCACGCGAATGTATGCGAGTGGGCTCTCGGGATCAGGGAAAAGCTCAGCGACGAACGACAGGAAAAAGAGAGACGGGGGTGCGACGTGATTTAATTCTTTTTTCCTCTTACGAATTTCCGACGTGTAAAATCGGACGCTCGCTCGGGGGTGCTGAAATAATCTTCGTTTCTTATGCACGATATCGTATGCCTGAAAACTCCGGAAGGGAGAGAGAGAGAGAGAGAGAGAGAGAGAGAATCTCCGCGTGGCGTTTCCCATTATGCATCGTTTACATACCCGACTGAAGCTTTAGGAGGGTGTTTAAAAAGGGGTATTTAGGAAATGTGTATTCTGGAAGGGTTTGATACCGGGACCATTTTCGTACGAAAAGGGTCCGTACAGCGACATTTGTCACATGCGAAAACGGTTCCGTTTTTTCTTCGGACACAAGGGTACACGTTCCAGCTTGTCCGAATTTCGGCAATTTTGTACATGGGTACAGAACAAGCACGTCCTCGGTGATCGCTTAACGGGTCTGCATAAGCTTGGAGCCCAAAAGAATGGTGGATTTTCAATATTTTCTTTTCACCAGGGTATAGGGATGACGGGCTCGGAACTTTACACACAATCGATACATAGTCGTACCACGTTTTTTTATTGACAAATATTAATTAACAATGGAGTTACTGTTATGTAAGAAAGCATCGCGGTTACTGCATGGCCAATCTGGAATGGAGAACATTTACTCGTAGTATAATAATCAAATTTTCGTATGGGCGAATATGTTTGTCTGTATTTTTGAAAATTCCGATAATTGCTAAGTGTCCCCGACCATCGACGAAAAAAATAGCTGAAAATGCGGAGTTCAAAATATAGGTTTGATTTACTTGAGTTGTGTAAAAAGTTAATGAAAGTAATTAAATAAGGTGGTTCAGTAACAAATATATGTTACGTAATTGAATATTTTAATAAAATAAAACATCTTCAACGTTAAACATTAAAAAGAAATATATATATATATATATTTCTTTTTAATGTTTAACGTTGAAGATGTTTTATTTTATTAAAATATTCAGTTCTATATATATATATATATATATATATATATATATATATATATATATATATATATACACAGGCACATACTACTGTGTCCAAAAAATAAGGTGACATTTGAATTTAAACTGCGCGCGTCGAAGGATTTGGAGAATTTTTTTTTTTTTTTAGGTTGGTAGTACTGTCAGTGACATCTATGTCAAATTTACATGTCAAAATATTCATTAGTGTTTGAGATACGCGTCGTTTTGTGAGCTGCTAAAAGTGAGTTTTTCGTTTTTTGCGATGTCGAAATTTGTTGAGCAAAGAATTTGCATTAAATTTTGTTTGCGGAATCAATTTTCTGCTGCGGATACGTTTGGCCAAAAACTCAACCCATATCGTGCCGCAACCACCGTATTCACCTGATCTGGCGCCGTGCGACTTCTGGCTGTTCAGCAAGCTCAAAAGATCGCTCCGGGGACACCGTTTTGATACGATAGAGGAGATTCAAGCCGCAGCGAAGACGGAACTGAAGGCCATCCCGGAAAGTGACTACAATCAGTGTTTCGAAGATTGGAAAATCCGTTGGCATAAGTGCATTGCATCGGGAGGGGATTACTTTGAAGGGGATGAAATTGATTTGGAAAAATAAATAAAGAATTTTCCAAATAAATACAATGTCACCTTATTTTTTGGACACAGTAGTAAAGTGTTACAGAGCAATAGCACTCAAACTATTGATCATATCCAAAAATGTTTCAGACAAAAGTTTCAGTGTTCGAGAAGGCCGACATACTAGACCACCCTATTTTTTCATCGGTGGAGGCGCTGAAGCTACGTCAAAGTCGACTCCACTTTTTTAAATGGAATGGTACATTTTTTATTCAACCATTTTGTGAAACACCACAAGCTGCATAAAAAACATTAGGGGGTCAAAGTCGTTTAAGGTCATTCAAGGTCACCTATTAAAATGAAATGCAAAACTAAATATCTCGGATCACTACCGAATATTTGGTAGTGATCCGAGATATTTAGATTTGTATAATCGATACTAACCTTGAATGACCTTGAATGGCTTTGACCCCCTAATGTTTTTTATGCGGCTTGAGGTGCTCCACAAGATAATTAAAGAAAAAATGTACCATTCCATTTTAAAAAGTAGAGTTGACTCCACCGATAAAAAAATTGGGTGGTTCAGTATGACGGCCTTCTCGAACACGAAAATTTTTGTCTGAAATTTTTTTTGGATATGATCAGTAGTTTGAGTGCTATTGCTCTGTAACACTTTATATGCCTCACCCTGCATATACATATATATATATATATATATATATATATATATATATATATATATATATATATAAAAACTAATAAAAAATCTTTCCATCATCATGGTTAAGGGAGCTCAACATTACCTTATCCCCTTCAATTTCACAATTTTTTTTGAGTGTTATTTTATCAAAGTATAATGCTCAAAGCCAAAAATGTCTGACTGAACTCTTTATCCACACTTTTAGAGCATGGGCCCTTAAGGTGCGCTCACCCCTCCGAAGTGCGGGCCCCCTTAAAGCCTCGATACGTCAGCTCCGTTACTAAAATTTTTCAATTACATAAAATGAATCATTGAAAAAAAAAAAAATTAACAGTCAAGAAATGCGATGCTGTTTCTAAAACTACATCGATCGAAACTTGCGCCACCGTATTGCGTTTGAGATTTTTTCGACATTTTCAAACAAACTTGCGCGTCATTCCCAGCCCGTATCTCTCGTAACGAAACGCCGAGTTCTATATCTTGCCCCCCCCCCCGCCCATTCCATTTCCCTATCAGTTAAACCGGTACCAAAGTCGCAATTGAATTTTTTTTGGCTCTTGCTCTCTACACTTTTTTTCCCCGAACCCCAACGATATATACTCGAAACCGGCAGGGTCGAACGAAATAAATCTCGCCTCTGTTGCTGATATTTCAATGACACGCCTATCGTGCGCGTATTCATATATTCGGACTACGTAAGCGCTATTTTATCTTCGCGAAAGATTTGTGTAGCGAGAGAAAAAAAAATGATAAACTGAGTACACACACACGCGGTCTCAAATTATATCGTGGACGTTTCGGCAAAACCCGGTCAAAAGTAACTCGGATGCTTTGTCACTGCACTCGATGACAGGAGCGCGAGATAACGCGGGCACGTCGTAGACGTTTATCTAGAGCAATCCCATTCCCAAGTACAACGGGGGAGCCTTTCTTTCGTCTTCTTTATTCCAGCCTCAACAGTTCACTGCGATCGCGAGACATGCTTTCATTTTGTCGTTTTTTTGTACCGATAACGCGCGAGAAGGGAAGTGGAGCAATTGCAGTGCACACAATATATCACAGTGCAGCAACACACTGTGTGTGTGTGTGTGTGTGTGTGTGTCATTGATAATCTCCAGTATTATTCTAAAAAGAAATAAAATGGCGCACGTACCGCCCGAGGCTATCAAAGGTCGATTTTAATCCTGCAGCCTATGAGTCACGCTCAAACTTTGATCCACACTCTTGTGTATGCGTGCAAACGTTCGTCATTTCCCTCTAATTGTATTCGTACTTGCCTCTAATGATACGGCTCTTCTCTCTTGTGCGCTTGCATTGGTATCTTGCGATCGGCAACGATGATTTGGAAAGAAGAAAGCATTCGATAAATAAAAACATCTCAATCGTAAAAGTTTGACAAATTATTCTAGTCACGAAAAAAATACCGGAAAATTAAATGGGTTACTAACAGTAAGGTGTGTTTACGGTTTGAATATATGTGCAATATTATGTAATATTATATATTTCACTTTTCTGTAATTTTTTTCCGTACCTAGAATATCGCATTTTTATGATTACGCAAATTATTCTTATATATTATCCTAGATAGATACGTGTAGCTCATATTGGTATCATCTGTAGATCTTCTATGGGGGATAAAAAAATCCCATAGTTATGTCTCCCTTATGAGTGGTTCCCTTCAAGGCATAGTTGCATCACACGATGATTCACAATAACAAATGCAAATGAACCAAAGTTGTTCTCATGCGAGTATGCGTGCGGTGAATTGATCGGCACTGGCAAAATCGACTCACGAATATCCAGTGGGTGCATATCGGGCTTAGATGTGTGTCACGGCGTGAAGAAGTTGTAGTGCTCCTATGGAGCTTAAATGGGTGTCAAGGCGTGAAAAATCAAAAGATCCAAACATTTTGATGTAAAAAATCTGGTAGTACTTTTTGTTTCCATATGCTTTATTTATGTCTCTGCTTAAGGTAAATGTCCCAATTATTGAACAGCTAAGGATCTGGGGGATTGAATTCGGTGAGAAAAAAATATAAAATCAAGAAAAAACCATCGCTTTCAGGTTCAAATGATACTTTGATATTTTTACTTTCGAAAAATCACCCTTCAAATTATTTTCAAATGATTTCAAATGAAAAAAAAGAATAACAATGTGAAGGATGCGAATGTCCCAATTATTGAACACTGGAAGTGCCTATGTCCATAATATTGAACAGGCACGTCCCAATTATTGAACACTCTCGAGAATTCTTTTTCCGTTCTGAAAATATTATTTTGGGTACAATAGTAAGAAATAAAAGCAAAATCAAACACTCAAATAATCTTTTATTAATCATGTAAAAATACAAAAATATATATTTAGTCTCTTTTGACGGGTTTTTGGTTCATTCGCATTTGGTTTATTTTTGCTTTTCAACTCAAACTTTATTTAATTTTTTTCAGCTTCCTCGTTTTTATGTTCTGTTTTTGTTTGATTTTGTCGCAGCTTGGCTCCCTGAAATATCGGAGAGCAAAAAATATTGAACATTACGTTCGTATTTTTAGGTTACATTTAGGTTATATTCTCTTTTTACGTTTCTTCTTATGTTTATTGCACGAAAATACAAATAAAAAATATATTTGACGATCTTAGAGTTATTATTAATAGAATAAAGGTAAGTTTATTCAGAATCTTACAGTTTTTGTTTGAATAAATCCGATTCACACGATCTGTCACACGTCAACTGTCTCGATGTTTTGATGGGTTGATTGACGCCATCTTGGAGAATTCGAGTCTTCAATAATTGAAACAAACTGCATTTTCTATGTCCCAATGATCGAATACCGTATTTTTTAACAATTAATTAATTAAATTTTTTAAAATTGTTATTGGTAAGACATTTTTTGAGGAACCTGAAACGCCTTTACTTTTTGAGATGCGAGAATTTTTTAAATTTTTTATGCCCTCACGCATGAAGCGGCGCGTCTTAGCAAAAACAATAAGCAGTTACCACGAGACGTCAAATCGGGTCACCGATGCTGATTAAATCATTTTTTTTTTCTATTAATTAAAGCTTTTTTTGCACAAGTAAGGTAACATTTCGATAGCTAAAAGTTCCATATATGTAATGAAATTTTTATAAATAAGTAAATGCATGCAGGTGAATCAGCAATAATAAAAATACAAGATAGTGTTCAATAATTGGGACCTATTCAATAATTGGGACATTTGCTTTATATGATAATTGGATAAAAACGTATGCTAGCTCGTTAAAGTTTGCACCTACCCTCGGGATTTGAACGTACGTCTTGTAATTCTAGAGCTGAGCGCGCTACCTAGCCATTCTAACACTTGTGTGAACTTTCTTTGTTTCTTTGCCTATTTTGATTATTCTTGATTGTTATCAATATGCATATCGCCGTCATATTGCACTCATGGGATGTATCACTGAAAATATGCATATCGCCGTCATATTGCTTGCATGGCATGTCTACTACCAGTGCCTTCCACATGACGTCAATCTGCGAATATTCATTGTAAAATTCACATTTGCCGTGTTATGAGTTAATCTTGTCGACAACGGATGATGCATTTTGAAACGACAAATTTAAGTCACGATGTATCTCACATTCATGATACTGAAAGAGCTCATGAAATGTCTTCATCAACGTAAACGAAATTGCGTTCGCATGTTGGGTACAATTCATGATAACAATTAATGCTACCATGGTGAATACACGCCAAAATGTCTACACATGACTTCAATGTGATGTAAAATTTGCGGATATTAATTGCGGACACTTGAGCACAGCGAAACTGTAAAAAATATCTGTATAAAAATTAATACACAAGTGTAGGAAGTTTTTATGCGGATACCGCTTATGAAATTTCAGATACGATTTTGAAAATCCAGAACAGGTTATTTTAAAAATGAAAGTGTAGCTCCGTAATATTAATATACTTGTGCGTTTGATAAATAATGCACGTGTAAAGAAATAATGACATCCAAGTATATTGAAATCAAGAACCATTTGCTGATATCAAGATACGAGTGTATATTAAATTCAAGAACCATTTGCTAATATCAGCATACGGTTGTGTATTAATTTCAGGGAAACAAAGTATTACCTTTAATGTACACTGTAAAAAGCTTCTGTGTAAAAATTAATACACAAGTGTATGATGTTTTTATGCGGACTCCGTTTATATAAATTTCAGACAATATTTTGAAAATCCAAAGCAGGTTATTTTAAAAATAAATGTGTAGCTCCGTAATATTAATATACTTGTGCGTTTGAAAAATAATGCACGTGTAAAAAATGTTCACATCCATGTATATTGAAATCAAGAACCATTTGCTGATATCAATATACGAGTATATATTGAATTCGTTCGTATATTAAGTTCGTAAAATTCAATTTTTCTGTGCCTTAAATGGAGTGTAAATTTAATATAATTTTCACATTGATTCATATGATTTTCATCAGCGTTTATGAATTTTTTTTCACTTCCAGTTTCGCACTTTCAAATAAATCTGTTGTGATCATGCATTGTACGTATCGTAAAATTCAGTTTCACATATATTATATTTTTCAGGCTGCTGTAAATAAATTTCAAACTTGTTTTGTATTTTCAATGCTCTGTTTTTTATAGTTGATTTATTATACATCTGTAGTAATTTTCAATTGAAGACACGGGTTAATGCAATAAATTTTCCACAAATTTACAAACTTGTCTTTGAAATTCCATGTTGCATCTATTAAATTCTATATCCACGTTAGAATTTCATGTTCCTGTTTTAAATTTACGGTTCAAGTGTTTCAAATTTAATTTCCTCTACTGAGTTCGTAAAATTCAATTCCTTTGTATCTTAAATGTATTTTAAATTTCATATCATTTTTTACAGTGGATATGAGTTCGACGTGCTCTAAATGTACGATGCATTTGTAAACGACATATTGAGATCGAAATGTTTTGTACATTCATGATACTAAATGGGTTCATGGCTTTGCATCACGACATGTCGTCAATATGCTGTAAAATTTGCTTCATTAATCGTTTGCACGGAGTGATAATCATGGCTATCTGGGATATTTTCTAATACATTGTAATTATACCTTTTTTTATAGTTATAAAAATTATTCTAGGTACAGAAAAAAATACAGGAAATATAAAAGGGTCAGTAACGTGTGTTTACGGTTTTTATAATATAATTTTCATTATATTTATGATTATGTATTTTTTTTATTAACTGTTTTGTACAGTATTATATATATTAGAGTGGTTCTTAATTTGGTGATGTAAATTCTTTGGTATTGTTCCTCAAAAGTAATCAACATATATAGAAAAAAAATTGGCCGCAAGCGGCAGTTTGTCCAATAATTCTAACCCACCCCACCGAGCTGTCGAATTTTTGTATGAAAAAATGATTTTTTTCCAGCACGTTATTGCAATGGATTGCAGCGTGCATGTAACTTTTTGATTTTTTAAATGCATTCTGGCAAAGTTTGTACCGGTATACCGGCTTTATCCCAAAACACAAACACTTCTTTGGCAGTTATTGTGGCATTTTCGTGTATCATTAATTTTAGAACCCGAGTATTATAAAAAAAGTGCTTTTAACACCTGCAATTTTGACGCTTCCAATTATATGTGAATCAGGATCATCAATTAAAAATATATTTTTACGTAAATTACGGTAATGGAACGTCATCGCGATTTTCTAAACATAAGTCGTCGAGCACATTGCCCGCCTTATTTCATTTCCATTTGTATATACCAGGTGTGTAAGTATGAAACCGGAATTTTTGTACAGAAAAAACACGTTTATTGTAATGATATGATACAAAGTATCATATCATTACCGTAGGTACATCCGCCAGTTGTTGTTGTGTTTGAGCGTCGTCTTCGTCCAACAAGGCTTGCAGGTCAGCGTCTTCAAACTTTTTCGGTGGTCTTCCACCCTCTTCGTTCCTCACGTCAAAATCGCTACTTTTGAACCGTTTGAACCACTCGAAACACTGTGTTTTACCGAGAGCATGCTCACCAAATGCCTCCACAAGCATTCGATGCGATTCGGCTGCGGTTTTCTTCAGATGAAAACAGAAAAGTAGTGCTGTCGGCAAATCGTAATTTGTTGGCACAAAACTCGACATGTTTATCTCTAATAAACTAATGCTACTGAATGAAACTCGTGTTATTGTGAGTTGGAAATCTTTGTCGGATATCAATACAATAACAAGACACCGCTGACGTGATGTGTCGGTAACTGCATCGATATCTAGCGCCACCTATGGGCAAATTCCGGTTTCATACTTATACACCTGGTATATGAAAAGAACCGTGGACGAAGCTTTGAAACAATGAACTCTGAATCAGCGCGTAATTAATTATTCAAAAACAAATAAATGCAAAGCAACAACGGCTAATTGATATCTTTGCTGGCAAATGTTATTATTCTTGAATGTTATTGGACCATTGTTATTATTGCTACTATTATTATTGCAGTTGGCGCAGTTATAATGATGAAAGAAAAATATTTTTCAACAATATTATTATTTGCATCAATCATTGAATTGTCATTTGCTTACGCAACCACAAAATAAACCAAAGTCAGGTGTTTTTCGATAATACGTGTAAAATACGTTAGAAAAGCATTGCGTTCTTATTGCATCGGGGAAACTGGCTAACACTTGAGAATGCGCGATAAATTTTTTTCGCGATCTCGTTGAAACGTACAAAATTTCGTTCCTACATACCTTGCCCGTGACTCGGCGGGGGGGGGGGGGGGTCTCCGAAAAACGCGAGCGAGAGATAACCAGTCTTGCGTGACTCAATTTAAAAAACGGTGTGGAACGAACCGCGTGGAACAAAAGAAAATGATAAAATGGTCTTCAAAAAAAAAATTCAATTAAGAAAAGAACAAATTTCGATCACAGATATTAGAACGCCGCAATTCGACGCAGCATACGACGCTGCGAATGAGAAACTTTATTGTCTTTTTTGCTTTTTTTTTCTCCCGTGGCATTTCCTAATTCGACAGCTTTGCGCACGTCTACGTGCGGCTTTAATTTAATTTCGCCTCGTTTTCATCAGCGTGTATAACGAAATAAATTTGAGATAAAAAAAAAGTAAATTTCACGAAAAGAGACGAGGGTTTGTTTTTTTTGTTTCTCGCTTAGCGCTTTTCCTCGCACCAGCGATTCTCGTTTTCTCGTCGTTTCTGACGTTTCCTTTTGCACCGGAATAAAATTACTCGAATTTCATACCGGAAGGGCACTCGTTTTTTTTTCCTCTATTTTTTTCACCTTTTTCCCCATTATTCTGGCCTGCTCGCGAACGGCGACGGAAATAATTGTGTGTGTGTGTGTGTGTGTGTGTGTGTGTGTGTGTGTGTGCGCGCGTGTTTGCCCTTTTGTTGTCGCGTTCTGTCTTTATCCCTGTTGTCGTCGTCTCCTCATCCCGACTCTCCACTCCTCGTCCTTCCTCACACCGCCCGATGAACTGAAAAAGGAAGCGTCAAGAAGAATCGAGGAGGAAAAAACAAAGCGACGTCGGGATGTTTCGTAATTGGATGGTAATTCACTTTGCCCGTGAACTAAAAATACACGGCGCGCGCTAATTGAATGTCGAGCCGGTGAATGGTCCCGGACGAAAAAATAAAAATAAAAGTGCATACCTAGACGGTGCCAACTGGAGGATATTAATTCAGGTGGGATAAATTCACACTGAGGTGCTAAACTGGGAGCAAGAGAGAGAGAGAGAGAGAGAGAGCGAGAGAGAGAGAGGGAGAGAGAGAGAGAGAGAGAGAGAGAGAGAGAGAGAGAGAGAGAGAGAGAGAGAGAGAGCGAGAGAGAGAGAGAGAGGCTGGAAGAGAGACGATGGAGACAACGGGGGTTGGTTGGGGTGCGCGTATACGGAGACTACCCTTTTTGCCGCTTTTCACCAAAGCAATAAATGCCGGCCGTGTGATTTCTTATTGTGTCGAAGTTCAGCTTTTTTGCATAACTATTTTCTGATTTTTTGGAAATACTTCTCTCTCTCTCTCTCCCTTTCTCTTTTTCTCTTTTGCTCTCTCTTGTTATTTTCATTGTTATTTTCATGTTACATTTCTTCAATTTTTTATTTTACATGTTCCATTTTTCGGCTTTAAATTTTGTTTCATTTACTGTAAGTTACCTACACCAAGCAATTTATACAAGAACGATGCTCTTGAGGGACTTTGGAACCAGAGTATAAAATAAACGATTCTCTCTCTCTCTCTCTCTCTCTCTCTCTCTCTTTCTCTTATTGTGCATATGGTTTTTGTCACGGCTAAATTATACGGGTAGTCGTAAAGAGAAAAGGGCAAATATTCGGAAGTTGGGCTCCTGCTAGAATCAGGCTATTTTTTTTTATTCCTTTTAATGATCATAGCAGATGATACGAAGTAATATCATGACGGCGTAGAACATTTTTTTCTTAAAAAAAATATTAAACAATTTGGACGTTGATCCCTGGATCCTCATGGAAAATGAATGGCGTACTATTCCATGGAATAGGGATTCCCCATGGAATCGTGGGGTGGTCCCCCACTGGGGTGGGCGGCCCACGGGGCCGGCCACCCCAGTGTTCTACGAACCCTACAATTCCACGCACCCATCTGAGGTGCCCCCCGCTCACCCCAGTGTTCTACGCACCCCACGATCCCATGCACCCATCCACGGTGCCCAACAAACCCACCCCAGTGTTCTAGACCACCGTACGCCATGAGTGCGTGGAATCGCGGGGTGCGTGGAATCGTGGAGTGCGTAGAACACTGGGATGGGTATTTTACTGCATATCGTAAACCCACCGAAAAGCATATGGTAGAGTACCCACCGCAAAGCATATGGTAATTTTTTTCCGGAAATATCATGCGCCCTTACAATAATGATAAGGATGATGTTTGTTAACCACAATAAACCATTTATACAAAAATCAGCCTGATTCTAGCAGGAGCCCCACTTCCGAATATTTACCGAGAAAAGATAAGTAGAATTTAAAAAAAAACATAAAATCACTTATAGTTTAAGTTGCGGTCTGATTTAATATTTAGCTTGTGGCTTTTGTTTCTATCGAATTGGTTCGGTTGTTTTTCTTTACTTTACGGTACTTTGGCTTTTCGCTGTTCTATTCAAAGTATCGGCTATTCTTTAATATTTATTTTAAGTTTGATTTCAGTTTTTTAGTTTCTGAACGCAAGAAAGAACCGTTTGCATTTTTGATGTCATTGATTTTATTGTTAATTATTAGATAAGCAATTGCTATCTGTATACATTCTCACGCATGAAATGATTATGGAAATTCAGTAAAGAGAAAAAGCACATCATTTTTCAGTTGTTTATGTATAAATTGCGTAACACTATATTTCCCAATTTTTGACCCCCGTCTCCCCGTACGTAACAGGACCGTAACGCCTGGCCAGAACCCCCCCCCCCCCCCTCCATTCCGTTACGTAACGAGTGCTTTAACGTCGATAATTGCTATTTTTTTCATAGACATAACTAATTATTAAAGGATCGGGCTTATACTCATTTTACGAAGTATATATTTATCTAGTTTTACACAATTTTTTATGAAAAAATCATGATGAATGAAAAACATGAACCGGGATATAAGCCTTGATTTGATGACGAAAAAAAATTCTCTTCATTGTCCCATCGGTATCTTTATAAAAGGTTATCTGTAAATAAAAAGGTAATCATTTATCGATATCTATACAAATGGAGCTATCGTTATGCGTAGCCGTTTTTTTTTTACAAAATGCCGACAGTTTGGGCGTTTTTTTTTCTATTCTGAAGGCCCTTTTGCGTACTCAAACAGTCTTCGAAAATAGTATTTATCAATGTTTAAAAAATCGGCTACGTACAACCTCAGTCACTGCGATTACAAAAATGTCGAACAAAAAAAATTGAAAATCGGTTGCTAAGTGTTTGAGTATTCGCTGGGACAAGGTCGAACAAAGTAGTTTCGAGAAAAACGCGTTTAAAGTTTTCGTTCCGTTTTTCTTGACATAAAGTTATGTTTCTTCTCCAATATTGATACTTACCTTACAGTATCCAGTCGTCGGCGATATCTCGGTTCTTCATCTTCATTATATTTCGCAAAATAATAAGAGCCTGCACTTCATCTATTGTGAACGATGTCACACGTGTAGGGACGAAGGGCACTATAACCCGTCGCGCTACCTGTTCTCACTAAAGTAACTTTAATTCCGTCAATTTTCGGACTTTTGAATAAAAATGTTGCCAACATATTTTTGAATATATATACAGTCAAGAATTATAAAAAATAAAATATTTTTTTTTCGAATTTTGCTTGGGGAAGATGGGAAAGCTACTGTGCAAGTAGTACTGCACAAATTTTGGCACAGTGCCTTCCTCCCTTAACCAACATTTCGTATGGAAAGCTGTCAACTTTCCGTGGTAAAATTGCGCACGAGTTTCAAATTCGAAATTGAACATGCACACATTTTGCTATTCCTGGCAGTTCTAAAATCGTTACGTAACGCAATGCTTGACCCCCTCCCCCACGTACGAAGACCGTAACGCTTAGCCGACCCACCCGCCCCAAATTGCGTTACGTAATTTGCGTACGTCCCCAAATCAAATCGATCTATTTATCTATCTCCTTCTTACTCACTCTCTGGCTCTCTCTCCCTCCCTTCTGCAGTTCTAATGCTACATACATCTCCAGAACCCAGTACATGAACAATCACAAATCTTTGCTATTCTAACGTCCCAAAGATTTCCATAGGCCATAATGAGCAATCAATCAATAATCCCCCCCCTCTATTCCTTTCTCTTTCTCTTTTTTCGTCTCTTCTTTCCCAATCCAAACGAATCGACACACAGAACCATCAACCGAACTATCCTCGTTCGCAGAAATTAACTCATATCAATAATAACAAACAAAATGAACAGCCCACATATAAAAATGATTGAATGATACGAGGATAAAAAAATCATGACCACGTATACGCATTGAAAGCAAAAAATTGAGGAAAAAGACAACGCGGTCCGACTATAATTATATTCATAGGGAAAAAAGCAAAAAAACAACAGCGATACTCCGCAGTAATTTTAATGGAGAATGATTTCATGAATATTCACGAACACCCGTGCTCTTTACGCCCGCGAATGACGATTTTTTAAATTCGTACCTCTTGCATCGACGACCACGGGCTCCGTGCACAAATTACCCCAAACGATTAACCCTCTGTTGACACATCGGGTCATTTTGATCCGGATGAATTTTAACTAAACTACTCAATATTCTAAAATTGAACATTGTAATAATTTTTTTAAATCATATAATTTGCTACTTTCCGAATTTTAATTATGCAGACATATTGAGAAATGTTTAAAGTGTGTACCTGATTTTTTTCAATACAAACCGACCATAGGGTTGTTAATGGCAGGTGGATGAAGTACTATCCGGGTCAAATCGACCTAGCAGCAGGGTGTTAAAATCGCGGCCAAATATAAGTGCGTCAGTCAAGGGTCAACAACCCTCTTGAGGTTATGGGCCTCGCGCGTCGTGCTTTCGTGCGTTTGTTCTCTTGAGATTTCGAAAAGGTCAACATTACCGAAAGGTTCCGTCTGCCATTGGCGGATCGAGCCCGGGGTCCCTACTGACCCCAGGTCCTGCCTTTCCTCATAACATGGCGAATGCGGATCTCCCTGGATGAAACATCGTTTCGCAACCGACGAATTCGATGAATTCTTCACAGCTCGTAAATGCTTTGCACCGAAGGTAGAACTGGCGTAAAGTATAACCGTGTGCACGTGATGGGTATACAAAAGCCCAATTTATTTGGACGAGGATCGTTCCTCACCCTGTGTACCGGGTACTTGAGTCGAGATGCGGTTAACGAGGATCCTGCGTGTGCGTAATTGAAGCACGTACTGTAACGGTGCGATATACATACGTAATCCATGTGTGTATATAAAGGGTGTCTCGAAATAACCTGACATTTCTATTTATATTAATAAAACGTACTATTTATTTGAAAAGTATGAATATTTTAATCACATACAAATGTGCAGGTTATGCGTGGAAAATAAGGTACAAACATGGAGGTTATGTGTGGAACACAAGGTAGAAATATGGAGGTTATGTGTGGAACACAAGGTACAAACATGGAGGTTATGTGTGGAACTCACGGTACAAACATGGAGGTTACGTGTGGAACACAAGGTACAAACATGGAGGTTATGTGTGGAACACAAGGTACAAACATGGAGGTTTTGTGTGAAACACAAGGTACAAACGTGGAGGTTATGTGTGGAACACAAGGTACAAACGTGGAGGTTTTGTGTGGAACACAAGGTGCAAACATGGAGGTTATGTGTGGAATACAAGGTAGTAACATAAGGTACAAACATGGAGGTTATGTGTGGAACACGAGGTAGTAACATAAGGTACAAACATGGAGGTTATATGTGGAACACAAGGTAGTAACATAAGGTACAAACATGGAGGTTATGTGTGGAACACAAGGTAGTAACATAAGGTACAAACATGGAGGTTATGTGTGGAACACGAGGTACAAACATGGAGGTTATGTGTGGAACACAAGGTACGAACATGGAGGTTATGTGTGGAACACATGGTACAAACATGGAGGTTATGAGTGGAACACAAGGTACAAACATGGAGGTTATGTGTGGAACACAAGGTACAAACATGGAGTTTATGTGTGGAACACAAGGTACAAACATGGAGTTTATGTGTGGAACACAAGCTACAAAAATGGAGGTTATGTGTGGAACACAAGGTGCAAACATGGAGGTTATGTGTGGAACACAAGGTACAAACATGGAGGTTATGTGTGGAACACAAGGTACAAACATGGAGTTTATGTGTGGAACACAAGGTACAAACATGGAGTTTATGTGTGGAACACAAGCTACAAACATGGAGGTTATGTGTGGAACACAAGGTGCAAACATGGAGGTTATGTGTGGAACACAAGGTAGTAACATGAGGTACACACATGGAGGTTATGTGTGGAACACAAGGTAATACCATAAAGTACAAACATGGAGGTTACGCGTGGAACACAAGGTACAAACATGGAGGTTATGTGTGGAACACAAGGTACAAACATGGAGGTTATATGTGGAACACAAGGTGCAAACATGGAGGTTATATGTGCAACACAAGGTAGTAACATAAGGTACAAACATGGAGGCTATGTGTGGAACACAGGGTACAAACACGGAGGTTATGTGTGGAACACAATATCCGATAAATGGCGTAAACGGCATGGACTTGGAAGACATATTCTTTCAACAAGAAGTGTCATGTCGCGCCGCGGCGATGTGAATTGGCCAACAAGTTCGTGCGATTTGACGCCATTGGCCTTCCTTCTTTGCGGCTTTCTAAAAGGAAAAATGTATGCCAACGATACAAAGATCATCCCGTAGCTCAAGGAAGCAATTGGACGCACCATCGATGAAATTAGTTCGCAATTATGCCGAAATGTTATTGAACATTTTGTCATAAGCGTGAACGTTTGCAAACAAGGACGAGGCGGCCATTTATCGTATATTGTGTTCCACACATAACCTCTATGATTGTACTTTTCGAATAAATAATACGGTTGATTAATAAATTGAAACGTCAGGTCATTTTGAGACACCCTGTACATATTCGTGTGCGCACGTACAACAAATTACACCTACTTCATGCACCAATGATACCCGAGAGCTTCGCGCCTCATCTTGTGTACGTATGCAACCGTGAGTCTCGGCTCACTGAGCATTGACGATCATCGTATTGCCAGTGGGCCACAAAGTAGCTCCTGTTGTGTCAACACTCGTTATCATCGTTAAGCGGTTAGGCTACTGTGATGATCCGAAAATCAGATTTATTGAAAAAAAAAAAACTATTTTGAAGGAATAGATGATTGCAAAATCGTCTGGATATTTATTTGTATGTATATTGACAAAGTTGTGTACCGTATCTAATTGAAAATATTAACAATTAAAGATTTTATACACAATTTCGCGAAGGATCTTTGCACGCGAGGGGCTCAACGATGTACTTGATTTCCGCCACCCGGTTTTTATGAAAAAACGAGTTTTTTTCTGAAAATAAATAATATTGATACTCGACCGAGAATTAATCATCATTTTTCAATCGTCAAAAAAAAGTTTTGGTTTTTTTCTCGATTTTTTTAGGAAAAATTACGTCGTTATTGTTGATAACTAATGATAAAAAGTGTTAAGATAAAATTAGATGTCGAAAATTCGTGTACACCGTTTTAAAAAACAGAGTTTGGAGAAAAACGCGTTCAAAGTTCTACTAGCAGTTCTATCGTTGTAAGCATAAGGGCTTACATACACCTGAGACGGCTAAAATTAAGGTTATGTTTAAGAACTTTTTGTGTGTATAAAACTGAATTTTATTGAACAACTATGATATATTACTGTGTCCAAAAAATAAGGTGACATTGTATTTAGTTCGAAAATTCTTTATTTATTGTTCCAAATTAATTTCATCCCCATCAAAGTAATCCCCTCCCGATGCAATGCACTTATGCCAACGGATTTTCCAATCTTCGAAACACTGATTGTAGTCACTTTCCGCGATGGCCTTCAGTTCCGTCTTCGCTGCGGCTTGAATCTCCTCTATCGTATCAAAACGGTGTCCCGGGAGCGATCTTTTGAGCTTGCTGAACAGCCAGAAGTCGCACGGCGCCAGATCAGGTGAATACGGTGGTTGCGGAACGATATGGGTTAAGTTTTTGGCGAAACGTATCCGCAGCAGAAAATTGATTCCGCAAACAAAATTTAATGCAAATTCTTTGCTCAACAAATTTCGACATCGCAAAAAACGAAAAACTCACTTTTAGCAGCTCGCAAAACGACGCGTATCTCAAACACTAATGAATATTTTGACATGTAAATTTGACATAGATGTCACTGACAGTACTACCAACCTAAAAAAAAAATAATTCTCCAAATCCTTCGACGCGCGCAGTTTAAATTCAAATGTCACCTTATTTTTTGGACACAGTAGTACATTTCAAAGTATGACATTTTATCTACATTTTGTGAAAATTTGGTTAAACAATTTCAAACGGTAAAAAAGTTACAGTCCTTTTCCTGGGACGTATTTTTGTTGACAGCGTTTGCGGTACCGGCAGTGCCTCTGCCATTTTTTACCTACACAAAAAAATTGTTTCTTAGAGTAGATAGATAAAACTAGTACTTAGTCGAGCCGGAATTTAAAAATTTAATTTTTTTCGGGTCATGGCTATCACTAGAATAAAAAAGGCGAATAAAAGGTTCATTCCTTATGATGAAAAAAAACTATGCCAGGTATCGAAAAAACGGCTCGTTAAGTACTATATTTATCACGCATTTGTAAATGACCCCCCCATCGATGTGACGATAAGGACATCACGTCGCCCTTATCACCTTAAATAATCGCGTAACCGAAAACACAAATATAAAAAATTCAAACAACATCAAATAGTCGCAAGACAAATAATTGTTAATCACCGAGGATCTCAGCACACATGCTTGATAAAAAAAAGCCAAAGGCAAGCTGTAACCAAATGTAAACAAAAGAACACTGAATAAAATTACTTATTATTCCTAAAAAAAGTACTAGATTATTGCGTGAAGCATAACTGTGCAAAACTCGATCCCAATCGGTTCAGTAATTGCGGAGATATTTCGGGTACCAATTTTGAAAATACTGGTTCGAGTAAAACGCGTTTAAGGGGTCGTCTCACTTTAGACGCAAAAAAGGCTATTTGCATGAATTTTCTTGATAGGTTTATATTATAGACATTGATATCAAAGTTATTACACTTAATAAATACACTTTTGAAATACATATAAAAAAAATTTCATGTATTAATGTAACCCAAACAAACTTTAAACGCGTTTTCCTCGAAACAAAGTTTTTCGGCGGGTAGTTGATAACGTCTTCGAAACTACTGAACCGATCCTTATGAAATTTTAACCACATATTCTTTACAACTATAGCTATAGCGTATATCAAGGATTAAATTTTTTATTTATATTTGCTCTTTTTTGCCAAAAACGGTGACAAAACGTTTTTTTTGTTTTTTCGAAAAATGTCCGTCATTTTGTTATGTTTGCATATATTAAAAATCGTATGATATGCGCTACAGTCATTAACATACTAAATCTAAAACCATTTGATTTTCTTGTTTCGGATGATCCATCTCCGAGATTTCATCAACAGCGCAGACCTACAATTTTTTTAGGACATTTTTTCAACTACCATTTTTGTCTATAAATAATGACTTGAATTTTAAAAAATATTTTAAAAACTGTATCTCGAAAGTGTATTTATTAAGTGTAATAACTTTTATATCAATATCTATAATATAAAATTATCAAAAAAATTCACGAAAATAGCCTTTTTGTAGCGTCTAAAGTGAGAAGACCCCCAAAGTTTGCTCGGGCCGTTAGTCGTTGCTCATTTGGTCAGTTACAAAACGCTATAACTTCGTCATTACTGCGAATTTCCTTATTAAATTTTCAGGGTAGACACTCAAAGGATAGTACTTTCGAATGAGCATCTTTTTGAAAAATCGATCTTTTCGACCTACCCAGCTGTATGTATGTAAGCCCATAAGTTTACCTTCAATCTGCTATACCTGCACCATATGGTGGATCTTCCTCTTCAACTTGAGCTGCCTCAGGCGACGAACGAGCTTTCGTCGTTTTCACAGTAGCCTAACCCCTTAACTTGGAAAGTTCGTGTGCGTATCCCATTTCAAAAGAATCATTAAAATAAATCGAAAAAATCCGTCGTTGGGGGATGACACCGAATTCTTTATTGAAGTAAAAAAAAAAAATATCTGGTTATTTTACGAATAATTGATTCTATCGAACTAACGAATACTCGGAATAATCGAATACTTTAGCGTCTCATTTTAATATTATATATGATATTGGAATGAAATTTTATTTAAAATTGAATCACACTCAAAATTACATATTACATATAATATTTGAATAAAACAATAAAATATTTTTTAAATAGTCTGATGTTCCATTTTTTTCGATAAGTAATTGGTTGTCATCTCCTAATGACGGATTTCATTATCATAAATAATTTTTTTTCGGTGTCTAGAATGTATGTATATATGTATCTCTATGTTTTTTTTTCTACGTGCGTGTGTGCTGTGATTTGTGCAAAGTGATTTGTGTGAGTAGCTTTGTGCAAAAAAATCTCCAAATTTGCTCGTATGATCAGCTTTGGGAGGGGAACAAATTGGGCAACTAAAAAATTGCACAACTTGTTTCTGCTTTTTTAATGAGGTTGGGGCGTTCGCCACAATCCAAGGTTAAATTTAATAAAAAAATATATACTTTATTGTTTACACTATACTGAGTCTTTACGAATTTTTTTAACCGTTTTCACCACCAAACACCAGAGATAAAAAATAGTTTAACGCATGTAATTTAACGTGCGGTTAGAAGGCAAGACTTTCACACTAAAGGTTATATAATTTTTATTGTTATTTAGCACCAAGATAAACCATTTCTAACAACGGATTAACGGAAACCGAACCTTTGTGAACATTTAGAAAAAAAAAATCCTCATCTTGTCCATCGTAAACCATGGGCCAATAATCTCGTGACGTAAATATGAATAGGCATAGTTATAAATTACTCAAAATTTTATTGTGAATTGTATGAAACATTCGTTGTCGTAGTTTTTTCATAATAATCATCGATAATGTTATGCTTTTCCACCTTGGTAGTAACACAAAAGCTTTTCTACTTTACGTAATAGAAATATTAAAATGGATAATTTTGCCCTTTAATTATATATTAAAAAAAAAATTAGCATAAGCAGAATCTATACTTCGAATGCATTTTTTTGAGGTTGAAAAAAATATGAATAAGCCGTCATTCGACTCAAACGAATCGCTTCAGCCTCTGTAACGTGGCTCCGTGTCGAAGAGATCCAACCCGTCCAAGGGTGCTCAATAACAATTTGAGTATGTAAACAAAACAAAAAACTATCGTTCCATTTTGCCCCAGCGAGCATTTTTAGGTGTAACTTGCCCTGGCCTCATGTTCGTTCACGTGGCTATACTCGGTCCCTGGTTTCATTGACGATCGTCGTTTTTTCTTCAGTTTCATCGTCTCGCTCTATATTTATTTCCTCTGGATATCGGTCGCGATCTTGATCTTCAATCTCTTCCTCTCGTTCATCCCTCATTGTTGTCCGGTATCGCTGTTGCGCCCGGAAAATAGGGCCGAGCGACGCCGCCCGTCGTTGGGCAAACGACGACGAGCGCGATATTTTTTTCTTCTTCTATTTTTCACGTTTTCCCGGCACCCCCGTGTGTTCTCGTCCCGCTGCTCGCAACACACTCCGTTTCCACTGCTAGTGCCGTTGCTGCTGCTGCTGCTGTTCTGCTGGTGCTTCGTCGTCGCATTCACCACGAGCTCGCGAGAGAACCCTCATCGATTTTCGGCCCAACCCTAGATGCTGCTATGCTGCGGCTGCTGCTTCGGTGGACGATGACAGAGAGAGAAAAAGACAGAGAGAGAGAGAGAGAGGGGGGGAGAGGGATGCGAGAAGGGAACGGACGCAAAAGCAGAGCGCGAAATCAAGCCGCTGCTGCTGGACCACACCGTACATACATTTCTCTTCTCCACGAGATTTTTCTCTTTATCCCTCGAATCCGTACATTTCCACGCCAGTCGGAGAGATTCCATCCCGTGTTCCACATGAAATTCGCAGCGGTATATCTGCTCTACGAATTGCGGATCAGTACAACGAAAAAGCTCGCTCTATATATATATGTGTGTGTGTATATATATATATATATATATATATATATATATATATATATATATATATATATGTATGTATGTATGTATGTATGTGTGTGTGTGTATATATATATATATATATATATATATATATATATATATATATATATATATATATATATATATATATATGATCTAATTTTTTCCAATTTTTTGTTGAAAATGTTAAGAATGACAAAAAATGAGTGTTGACCAAATTTTAGCCCTTTATATTAATATTTATAGGTCCCTGATAGCGATTTTCTATTTCCCATTAATTTAACATGGTAAAAGTTTTGTTTGCCGCTTCTAAGCTTTATAACTCGCCTACGGGTAAACACACGGAAACTCCCAAAACTATTATTTATATAAAATTTAACGTTCTACAAAAAAGATCCTTAGCCTTCATACAATAAATTCACTCGTTTAAATTTGATTCAACATTGAAGTTGAATTGATGATAAATTTCATGATTTTGTGAGAGCTTTGGACATTTTCGACAAAATTATTTATTTTTGTTGTTGTTTTTTTTTATTCAACTTGAAAAGTATTGTATCCTTTTTAAATCATACCCTAGATATTTATTTATCATGCCATGGGAATTGAATTCGGTTTAAGAATAGATTGTTGGACTAATGTACTTTTAAATAACAATAAATTTAAATCTATTAGGAATTTTAGAAACTATCTAGGGAATAATTTGAAAAGGATACAATACTTTTTAAGATGAACCAGAAAAAAAAACCAATAATTTCGTTGTAGAAGTCCAAAAATCTCACAAAATCATGAAATTTATCGTAGATTCAACTTTGACGTTGAACAAAATTCGAACGAGTGAATTTATCGTGTGAAGGCTAAGGACTTTTTTGTAGAGGGCTAAATTTCCCATAAAACAATATTTTGGACATTTCGCTGTGTTTACCTGTAGGCGAGTTTTAAAGCTGAGAAGCGGCAAACAAAACTTTACCATGTTAATTGGATGGGAAATAGTAAATCGCGATGAGGCACCTCTAAATATTGTTATTAAGGGCTAAAATTTGGTCAGCACTCATTTTTTTGCCATTTTCAACACCATTTTCAACAAAACTGTCAATTGAAAAAAATATTTTTTTTTTGGGCCAGCCTTATATATTTTTTCGCATATATTATATTTATATATATTTTTGTCGTACGACGTTAAAAAAAAAAAGCGTTTTGCTTGGAAAGACACCCTATATGCTCACGAACGGAAAACTAGTAGTTAAGGGCCACTCTAGAGGCCGAAAAAATAGGCTATTTGGGGATTTTTTTTTTCAGAAAAACTACGAAATAAAACGAGATTACAAAAAAGGGTGTTTATCATACATATCAGTGACTGTATACAATCATTTTTTTGAAGCGATTAATTTCAAAATGGCGGCTGTGCAGCGTTAATCTCAAAACTGCACTTTTTAAGTTGGCCGGAAACATAACTCAGACAATTTTCAACCGATTCACTTGAAATGTTGAATATATCTTAAAAAATACATTGTCTATGGAAGTACGTAGGATTTTTCTTTTATATTGCATAGTTCATTTGTTATTAACAATTATCTAACGATTTTTTAGCCAAATTTTTGGAAAGTGAACAATTTTGCCAGCTAATTGTTAATAACAAATGAACGATACAATCAAAAAAATTCCTGCGTACTTCCATAGACAATGTATTTTTCAATATATATATATATATATATGCAGCTCCACTTGAGCTGCACCTTGTTACGCGTTCGAATTCTTGTGAACAATGAAATTGATTGTTAATTTGGTAAATATTCATCTAGCTCGTAGGGCAAGATAGTAAAAAGTGAGAGAGGAGGTGAGAGAGAGGCAGAGACACGGACTTTCCGGGCATCCAAGACGTTCCGTATAAATTCTGGAAAATTAATTTGTATTCGACATGGGCAGGCGCGCGGAGCTTTCGGAGCCACACAGCATCAAAGATCGAGAGGACAAGAAAGAGAGAGAGAGAGAGAGAGAGAGAGAGAGAGAGAGAGAGAGAGAGAGAGAGAGAGAGAGAGACAGAGAGAGAGAGAGCGCGAAAATAAATTCAAATTTTTGTCGTCGCGAACGATACTTTCAATTATTATTCCGAGTGAGTACTTTTTGCACCGGAGTCGAGAGTGCGGATAGAAATGTCATCCGCAAGAATTGATGGAAAAAATGGAATTAAGAGAGAAAAAAGGATGAAGATTCTGGCGGAAGAGGCGGAAAAGCGCTCAGTTCGTTTATTTTTCTTTTAATATTACTTTTATTTCATATTTCCCATTAATATGGCAGGTGGATCGTACGGATTTGGCTTTCTCGATTTACTTTGTTTAATGCACGACGATGACGATTTTCCTGTCAGGCCAACATCAAGACCTCTCTCTCTCTCTCTCTCTCTCTCTCTCTTTCTCTCTCTCTCTCTCTCGCTCTCTCTTTCTCTCTTTCGTTTTCCGTATGCCCCCTTGTTATCATGAAACATTCAACTACGTGTGGTATACGGAATGAATATTCCATTCTTCTGACGTTCTAACGCGGAAGGAATTTTCGCTGTACGTTTCGAAACATTACACGATCCATGCGCGTTCAGCCATTGGAAAATAACTTTTTCATTTTTGTACTTTTTTTCTTTCGTTTTTCCTTCTTTTTGTTTTTCATTGCGTTACGTTTTTGTTGTTGCTACTTTTTCGATCTCTTCGTATGTGCGAAGCTCGTCGGTTGGAAACGGCACATTCAAAGGATGAAAGGAAGCTGAATGTTTTTGGGCTTTGCAGATTTCGTTAGAAACGAACGCGGCGATGCTCGGGCCGACCTTTGAGATTTTCCAATATCGCAAGAATATAGACAAAAACGTTGGAGATCCAAGTGAAAAGGACAATGGACATTCTTTTTTGGCGAGGGGCTTTTGCACTGCGATTTTTCTCGCGCACGTGCTGGCACTTTGGTTCGTGCGAGTGGCGGAAATTGGTTTTGGGTTCGTTTCGTATCGGGACTGCATACGAAGTTCGTTGCGCAAGACACGCTTTCGTATGTAATCGAGGAGAACCAGGTTCTACACTGACAGAAAACTTCTATTGATATTAACTAACCGCGTTTATTTGATTTTTTTTTAATTTGAATTAACTAGATATTTCGTGGAATCAAATTTTTCCTATTGCATTTCATCATTGGAATTATTTATTTTAAATATATTTAATTATTCTAATCAAAATCTATTTAATATCGTCCAATAACGAAATATTTTATATAATCCTAATAAATCTGTGATTCGGTTTTATCCGTTCAAAAAACAATTTTGTTGAATCCACTAAATGGATCTATTTGATTTTTCTTTTAATTTAAATTAAATGGAATTTTTGTGGAGTCAACAATTTTTCGATTGAACTAATTGGTCTGTCTTTACTGCAACGCACATATCAAAAGGGTGTGAGGGTAGAAAGGGTAGAGAGAGAGAGGAACTTTTTATATATATATAAGTGTGTGTGTATATATATATATATATATATATGTATGTATATATGTTCATTTCATATATTTAGAAATATTTCATATTTCATTCGTATATCACATTCATTGTGGTAAAACTCTCAATTGAGTGTTTCATTCAATTTTGGATTTATGCAATATTTTAGGCACACTTGTATTTACAGTGTACATTGGAAGCAAATAAAGATTTATTCGAATCGAATCTTTATTTATTCAATTTGAATATATTTAATATTTAAAAATAATAGCTGAAACAAATTTAAAAAATCTTTGAAACAAATAAGATCGTAGCAGGCCGTGAGACAAGGAAAAAACCTATTTGATTTAAATAGATTCTATTTCAATTAATTTCTTTTGGGCAATGTATGTCGTTCAACGGGTCTGCAGGGGATCCAAAAAACAGATCGTTTTCCGATAATTTTTTTTGTGACGAGAGTATTGGGATCACGTGGTTAGGACTTTACACACGATTGATACAGTCTTGACGAGTTTGAGCTTTTTTAAAAATTGTATTATATTAATAAATAATGTTGTTATTATTGCTTAAAGAAAGTGCCGCCGTTGCAGCGTAGCCAATCGGCGTAGGTGCTTCAGGCAACTTGTGCTCATCTCAAATTAAAAATTGAAAAATATACCTCTAGGATAATAATCAATGTTTCGTATAACCGGATTCTATTTATTTATTTTGAAAATCACGAAAACGGCAATATGTAGGGTAAAAGTTCGATTTTCAACGAAAAACAAGTTTAATCAGTTGTTATTAACAAATGAATGAACTTATTGAAAAATTATCCGGTCATACGATAGAAGATGTTATAAACCATACTCTGTCCGAATTTCAAGTGAATTGGGCAACGTTTCATAAAACGTAGTGTTCGATGGAAAGGCAGAGAAAAAGGCTAAATCGCAGCAGGCCGGTTCGCCATAGCGGAGTGGGAATTGAGCCTTCCCAAAATCGGCAGAACTAGGTTAATTTTTGAAAAATATTTGCTGCAAATGAAAAGTAAGATCCTAGGCTACAAAACTGTGCAATACAAAATTGTTTTTTTGTTTTTTTAATTCCAGGCTACTTTTACGAACCAAAAATTATAAACCTGCCTGTTTAATTTCAGCCTGACCAGAACCAAATGTAGCAGCAGATAGTACATTTTTTTCATACTAGTAATATATTAATGATTTTTTCTAGGAATATATTAAAAATTCATTTTACTAGTAATATATTACTAATTTTCAAAGGTTTTGTCAATTATAATTGACAAAACCTTCGAAAATACTAGAAGCACGTAAAAAATGGTAGAAACGAAGGATGCAATAAAGCGCTAATTTTATTTGCGTCAGCCTCATATTTTTTCCGCGCATGTTTTCTTTTTTTCCCTCTACGTCATTTTTATCGCGCCGAGTCGAAACATTTTCCTTCTTTATCGCGGTAGTTTGGACTCGTTGTAAAAGCTAAAAAAAAAGTTAAAGAGTAAGACGATCCGTTAAGACTGCGTATATCTTTCGAAGTTTTTCGCGTGCCAAATTACTTCGAAGACGTCGCCTATCGTTTCAGTTTTATTCTTTCCCGGTGCTCTTTGCCAATAAAGCTCGACTTTAAACCTGAATTGACTGCAAGTGTGCAGTTTTTTGTTGTTTTTTTTTCTTTATCTTGAAAATTTTACAATTTCCGGAAACAATACGAACGCTTGACTACTGCCTATCTTCCGTGTACGATGTGATGTAATGTTTTTTTCCGCACTTTCGTAAATGTCCAATGTGTCTCGAGTTTTTGGCCTTTCCTCCCCAGGTAGAAATTGTGTTTGGAATCCTATAGGATTCCCCTACTTCTCCCTACTCCCTGATAGGGATCCAACGGGACACCCGATTGGATCCCTATCAGGAAACGTCACGCTCGTATATTGGATTCCAAGAGGGACTCCCCATCGGGATCCAAAAGGGATTCCCATCGGGATCCAAAAGGGATTCCCATCGGGATCCAGTAGGGATTCCTATCGGGATTCCATAGGGATTCCATAGGGATTCCCTATTAGGATCCAATAGGGAATTCCCATCGGAATCCAATGTAAGAATCTTAAAGCTTCCCCACAGTATTGAACGGAATCCGATACGATGCTTGATCGATCATATCGCATTCTGTCCCGAGTCGAAATTTTCGAGCCGCGTTCAACCCACAAAATGAAGGCGAGCAGAAATCGGCGTGAGCGGATTATTGGGTATCTAAAGGAGGGTACAATGTTTGAAAGTACCATGCGTTAGAGCCTCCGATGAACCTCCGGCATGGCAGAAAGTAGACTTTTTGACTCAAAGGAGGTCAGTGAGGTTCAGAATTGAACCTACGGAACCTCAGTTCGGCCTACTGCGAGCGCTCCCGCAGAACCTACTTCCCCTCCTTTCGGCCTACTGTACACTGCTAAACAAAAAAATGAATTTATATAGAATCTATTTAAATAAAATAGGTATTTTCCTTGTCTCACAGCCTACTACGATCATATTTATTTCAAAGATATTTATATATATTAATAAAGATGAGATTTAAATTAATCTTTATTTGCTTACAATGCACACTGTAAAGCTAAGTGTACTATATGTATAAAATATTTCATAAATCGAAAATAAAATGAACGCCTTAATTGAGAGCTTTACCACAAGGATTTTTCATCCTAATTCGTCATTCCCTGGCCTATAGAAAGGATTTTGTTCGAAGAAAATATTTGCCCTATATGCGCCTTGAACCTAGCCTACCTACTCATAACTACGCTCCGCTGCCCCTATGCTACCGAGTGCTTATAACATTCTGCTCGCTGATATGGCATAAGAGACCAAATGAATACCTCTAACTATTAGTTGTATCACATAAGCTATGTGAATTAGTTAATATGATTGTGATAATTAGAGAGTTTCATCGAATAACATGCTATAGATTTTTCAAACAAACACACATATACATATACATATATATAAAATTCCTCTCTCTCCACCTTCTCTACCCCCCGCTCCTTTTATATGAGTGTTGCAATAAAGATGGACCATTAGTTCAATCAAATAGAAAAAAGGTTAACTCTAAGAAAATTGTATTTAAGGTAAATTTAAAAAAAATAACTAGACCCATTCAGTGAACTTAACTAAATTGTTTTTTTTGAACAGATGAAGATGTTGAACTGATGAAACCGAATCACAGATTTATTAGGATCAAATAAAATATGTAGTTATTGGACGATATTAAATAGATTCATTTTCTATAAATAAACATTTTTGAAATCAATCATTTTAATGATGGAATGCAATAGGAAAAATTTGGTTCTATGAAAAATCTAGTTAACTAAAATAAAAAAGAATCAAATAGACGCGGTTAGTTAATATTATAATTATTTAGCGGAAAAAAATAAAAATATGCTTCATACATACACGTGGAAATGGTTTTTAAATTTTCGACGTGCTAAAAATGAAAACAAAGAAAAATCAAACATTTTATTTAAAATCGACGGTAATCGGCCGTCGACATTTATCAACTTATTATTGAATAAACAAAAAAAAAAACAAAACGAACAAAAATAAAGAAAAAATCGAATGAGGTTGAATTCTAAACCGACAATTTCAATCCTGTAAAACATGAAATAGACTATAATTAACACCCTAACGTTCCATATAGATATCAACATTATATGTTATTTAGATCTACACTGCCAGCCAAAAGTTTTCGGACACTCCACATAATCGCAAAACTTTTGAGCGCTGGATAATTGCCAAATAATGTTAGAGTAATATAATTCATTTCATTTATTATTTCACGAACATACTATAAAGATCTATATAATTAAGTAATTATACAGAGCTTTATACTATCTTCGTAAAATAATTATTATTCTACCATAAGTTTGCAATGATCCAAAGTGATATTAAGTTTTGCAGTTATCTGAAGTGTCTGAATACTTTTGACTGGTAGTGTATATTCCAATATATTAATGCAACCACATATTTCGAGTATTATATATATATATATATATATATATATATATATATATATATATATATATATATATATATATATATATATATAGTATTATATAATATATACCGTCGCTTAAAAGTTTGGATACACCATAGTCGATATTTCTTGCTGCACGAAAAGTTACATAGCTTCGTAAATAAAAAGATAACCAAATTCACCGAACGGCGTTTTGACGGGAATAAATTCAGCTTTATATTGCTTTTCTGAAATATTTTTTTATAATTTTCTTTTCGCCCCGGTACGCACTTTTATACGTGACTGATTTTCGGCTTCTTTTTGACCATCGAGAATTGGGCGCATGACTTATGCAAAAAAAAATTGTTGCGTTTATCCATGATAAACTTGAACGGGGTAGCGAGAAGTCCATTTGCGTTTTTATAAAGTTTTGTACGATTTTTTTCGCAATGTTATTTCATTTTTTGCTAAAAAAGACTAATTCTAGATAATGCAATGTAACTCAAGAACTAGAGGGTTTAAGAAGAAACGTCAAGGACGAAAAACGTCGCATAAGCTTATAGTGGATAGACTGACATTTTTTAAGAATTTTCCTGTGAGATTTTTTCTGACAGGAAAACGCCCATTAATCCGATAGAATTGGAGTAAGACTGTATATACAAGCATTCTTTTATGAATTGCCTATAAAATAATAATAAATCGATATTGAGAAAATTTGATTGTTTTCGCATATTAATATTGCACTAATAATTTGATAAGGGGACGATGTGTTTTTATTAATTTCGTCATCGAACGGGTTACCGACCAGGCCACAATGGAATGATGATGGAGGAGATATCGAATTTGGGCCGAAAGCAGGTTAGGTGGGGTCGAGGCAACAGTTTGAGGTTGAAAGCAGGTTAAGGAGGCCTGTGCTCTGCACGTTTCACTGAAACTGGGGTCGAGAGAAGGTTTGGGAGGTCTAGCAGAGGCTACTGTGGGCCAAGAGGAGGTCTCTGCATGGCACTGAACTCGACAAATGAGGTTTCGTAGGTTCAACGGAGGCTGGCGGCTTATGTATTACAAAAGAAATGGGTCCTGCGAGGTTCAGAGGAGGCTAAAAATTTCGACTCGGGGTAAGCCCAAAATGCTACAAAACATCGATACACTAAAGAGATCAATTTATTGTTTACAAAGGAGTACATATCGAATACCACAATATACTTATTTTGTTTTTTTAAAATTGTTTACTCATACTGAATATTTATAGTGCTTTGTATAGTATTCTTCGAATACTTATATCTTATATCTATATCTTCGAGTACTTTTTATACTTTATGAACTTTTTAAAAATACTTTAAATACTTTTTATGCTGTAACGTAGTTTTTATACACTTTTTATACTATTATTAAGCAAAAATACTTGTGCAGTTATGGGCGGGATATTCTTTGAATACTTTTCATACGATATAAAATTTAAACACTTTAATAAGGTTGATGCTTGCATCATTGGAATGCAACAAACATTAATGCGTGTTTGGAGTAAATAAATTTTACGATCGCGATTGCGCAGTAACTCAATCGTCGTGCGCTTTTCAACGACGACACAAATATATATGTACCCTGCGCCGCTTATGTTCTATCGCCCGACGTCTTTCTTTTGTCGGAAGCGATTTTCTGAATCCTTATTGGATCCCGATAGGGAATTCCTATTGGCTCCCGACAAGGAATCCCTGTTAGATCCCGATGGGGAATCCCTATTGGATCCCGATGAAATCCACCGGGTCGGGTAGAAATTGCTGTTACGGGCTACAAACTTAAGCGAATGTGTAATATATATCATGTTTATAAAAATATGATTTCATACTTACATTTAATTTTCTTTTAAAACCTCATTTAAGCCGCTCTAACAAAACTCCACACCTACAGCGATAAACCGCAGACGCAATCGTAACCCGATTGCCGTCACGTCCAAAACAAATTTTTATGCGCACAAGTATTAAAAATTCAAAAAGTGTGCATATTAAAATTTATAACAAGTTTTTTTATTCGTATAAAAAATACTAGCCCATAACAAACTATAAATATACAATATGGGTAAGCACTAAAGTAAAGAAGTTACTAAAGAATATAATTATATATTGTAGTATTCGATATCCTAACAAATTCCTAGAAACACGTTGGTGCATCTTGAAATTCCCAAGCAAATCTGTGCACGGGACCATCAAAGAATAATTGTTTACAGAGCGTCGCGAAATCCCATTTTATATAATTTCTAGTAAAAAATTCTCAAACCACGTTAATCTGGAAACAGCCCAGGATCCATTTGGATTCCAATGTGGTCTCCCTACCTGGGGTATCCATATCAAATCCCCATAAGGATCTGGTAGAACCTGGGGAATCCCCAACAAATCTATTTGGATTCCAGTGTGGACTCCTTACTTGGGGCGTCCCTATCAAATCCCCATAGGGATCTGGTAGGATCTGGGGAGTCCCCAAAAAATTTCTGCGTGGGTCGCAATGAGAAACTTTCGCCCGAAATACGCAGATTTTTCAGCAACTTGCGTTTCAATTTCTCACCTCAACGAGCACGAGTGGGCGTGACGCGAGGAAAATTTGCAGTCGGACTTTTACGGTATTTTTTAAATTAAGGGGCCAGTCCACTTTGGAGCCACGAAAAAAGGCTATTTTCGCGATTTTTTTAGTATTTTATAAAAGATATGAATATAAAAGTTGTTGGGCTTGATACATAAAGTCTTGAAATAAATTAAAAAAAAAAAATTTTTACTCATTTTAATTCATTTTTAAGTAAAAAAAACTATAATTTAACGTAACGCCCCAAAAATAAGTGGGCTAGGTAGCTCCATCACAACTCGGCAACGGCTTGTCCGAAACAAAAAAATCAAAGTCCTTTAGATTCAGTATGACACCAGCTACAAAATAACCCTGGGATATAAAGTTTTAGTAATAAATAAAAAAATGGCAGATGAAAAACGAAAAAGTTAAAAAAACGCGTTTTTTCGTAGTTTTTCGCAAAAAAGGGTAAAAATAAATTTTTTTAAATCATCGAGGGTCATCTTGTTGCGAATCATGTTTACAATATGTGGTTCAAATTTCAAAAAAATCGGTTTATTAGTTTTAGAGACACGATGAAGCTAGATTTTGAAAACGTGTTTCGAGAAAAACGCGTTTGAAATTTGTACTGTGAAAAACTCTTACCTAAACACAATCGGCAATTCCTGGACCGTACAAAATCCCTTCTAATTGCTCATCATCGTCGATTTCTTCAAGTCTTGCTTGCTTTCGATTTTTTGACATTTTCAAAGTGGACTGGCCCCTCAAGGGAGACTACCGGTTCAAAGCCCGCAAAAAAGTCCATTTCAACTTTTTTTCATGGATACCCAGTTGATAGAATAGAAATTTCGTTTAGTCGCCTTTATCCTTGATATCTAGAAGTATCTTTTAAAAAAATTGGAGAGGATTTTTTTACCACTACAATTTTTTACCTGCAGCGAAAATTAGAAATAATTCAAGTTCTGGATAAGATTCGCCTTTGACGTACACAGGGGATTATAAAAGGAAAAATGATGCATAATTACATGGGCAAGTTTGAAAAAAAAAATAGTTTTCGTTAAAAAAACGACAAAATTACTATTTGCGGAAAAAAATTTCAACGTATAAAAAATTCCCTCGATATTTCGATGTAAAATGTAGTTATTGAGTTCCAAAAAAAAAAATCTAGTCAATTGGTTAAGAATTGGCGATGTAATGTTGCCGGCCTATCAGACAAACGTGACTCGCCTCATGCAGCTTTAGCGACGCGCTTTTTTTACACAAAGTTGTACAATTTTTTTCCAAAGATACTTGAAGATACCCACGATAAATCCCACTGAAGGTAATCAGGGTTGTTACGCATATGGAAAATAGGAAAATCTCGGAATTTCCTTCCTCCTTGAATAATCAGGAACAAGTCACGGAATTTTGGAAATTCTCTGCAATTTTCTCAGAATTTATTTTTTGCAAGAATTACGAAAAAATGAAACCTACTTGACCAAAAAATTGAACAGTATAAAGATAAATATTTTTGTATATTCTTAACATTTATATTATTTTTCATTATATACAAAAAATGTTATGCCAGTTGCCAAACATTTGAAATTAAAAAACTGAAAAGTAATTTACTGTCAAGCTCTATGCATTTGCATTCGACCTGTCGATACACCACCACATCATTATTATTAAAGATAAGTGTTTATATATATTCGTTATTTATTGTCACCGGAATAAAAATTTCTGTTTATAATAAAGAACAGGTTCTGTATTTGATTTAAATATTTTTTTTTACTTTACAATGTTTAAATTATTTTTCGAAATTGTTTTTTTAAATTTATTTTATTTCAACTATAAACATTTCCGCATATTTGATCTTGAAAGAAATTATGTTATTCAGTTCAACGTAATTTTTCAACAGACGAATCGAATTGAGAATTTCCTTTGTTTTTTCAAGTCAAGAAAAAAATGTTATCTTTTTTTCACAAATATGATTCATTGCCGATTCTACGTATATCCTTTTTTCCCGTATAGTCTGTAACGTTTCCAGATACTAGTGCCTATGGTCGAAACGAGTCTTGTGGTCTCTAATTAAAAAAATATATATTTGATGAAATCGAAGTGTTCTTCATTTGACCCTGATCTGGGTCATTTGCAAAACCTATTTTTGCAAAACCTATATGGAAAACGTGGAAAAGTCGGGGGAATTTCTGAGTCAATGATGCGCAACAACCCCGGCAATTCTCATACCATCAACTGGGTATCCCTAAAAAATTGTCGAAATTCTTTTTTTTTTTCGGGCTTCCGACACCCTAAAAAAAGCCTCCACTTTGCCCCCCGATTGCGATGGCAGTTTCTCTTCTGCGCTCTGCAATCCGGATTATGTAAATTTTCCGAACACGCAAATAAACGAATTAGCGAGGCGCGGAAATTCCCAGAAATACGCGAGGAGGGAATTCCCGATTTAATTGAACACTATTCGAAGAAACAAAAATTGCTTTGTCAACAACAGCGCTTGGTTGTGACAAGCGATATACGAGAAGCGCCGTTATCGGAAATTTCAATTATTATTATTATTATTATTATTATATATATATATATAATTCCCGACGGACGTATTTATTCAAAGCTACGCGGCCGAGCGTTACGTAAAGAGCTGAACTTTTTTCCCCCCTCCGTATAATTTAGTTGGTCGTTAAATAACGTTTAATTGCTTGCCGCAAGCGTGCTTGCGACCGACTGATGTAGCGTGAAACGCGAAAATTCGCACGAGCTATCCAATATCGCGCAAAACACACAAAATTGTCCCTGACACACACGTACACACGCGCCAGCGGATAACCCCGAGAAATTGCGTAATTTTCGTAATTGCGCACGCGCGTCAGTCAATTGACGCCACTCTGTGCCGGAAAAGCCACGAAAACGACACGATAGCGTGTACGTACTCGTTGCTCTTTCGAGCTGATCGCTGCTTTATCTATCGAGCTTTTATCATTGAAAGAAACAATTCGAAACATTTTGATATCACGTCAATGAATATATGAATATAATAATTGAGTGTCAAATTAAAATTGCACGAGATTTGAAATATCCATGAAAACGCTTAATAATAAAATTTAACGACATAAAAATTATGATAATTTTTTACACAAGTTGCCTTTTAAAAATGTTTCGAACACGTGGGTTTGTTCGTTTGGGTTGACTAAAACGGACATTTTTTTTCAATTTTCAATTTTTTTTTCAATTTTTTAAATGAATGCATAATATATCAAGAATATTGTGTTAAAATTTCAATTCGATCGGAGTAAAATTGACGAAGTTATGAGTATTTGAGCGTCTATTGCTCCATGCCGTTCTCTTCTCTTCTGCGTTTTTCAAACCGTTTTTCTGAGACGTGTCATATTTGAAGTCCGTGTGCACGATAACTCAAAATCTACTGGACCAATCGCTTTGAAATTTTGCACAGTACTTCTTCACATAATTCACCAGGTATTGTCGAGAGCTTTTTTGTTTTTTTTAATAATTACTAATTTTTCAACAACAAATTAGCCGATTTTTTTTAGCAAAAATCGGGTTTTTGGCTCCCAAGTGCTACGAAAAATCGAAAAATCGAAAAAAAAAAAATCCTCCCGTCCTTACCTCGAGAAACATCTCCTTTAACAAATGCATTTTGATTTTTTTTGTTTCAAATGATTCTGTTGCGAGTTATGGTGCACACCGCAAACCAACTTTTTTTCGAGGCGCCTCCGGGGTTTAATTTTCACTCGCTCAATTTTGAATATTTTGCAATGCAAATTTAGGAGAATGTTGTTCAAATGTTACTTTATTATATGTAAATTTTTCAATAAACGAACACTATTCGTTACGCCAAAAAAAATCTTAACAACATGCCTTTTTTCGCTGAATTAACTTTACCCCGCCGTTAAGCGGCCAAGGCGCTCGAGAGCTTCAACGGATGAACCGATTCACATCAATCTCTGCGCAATTGAAAGGAAATACAATTTACGGGGCCATCAGGAAGCTACTTTTGTCGAAAATTTATTTAGAAATATTTTTTTCGTCCGCTGAAGATGAAAAGGACCGTCAAAAAATTGGAGTTTTTTCACACGGCTGCCATTTTGCTTTTCAGGGGTTTTTCGGCAAACAAAAAACATTAAGGCCCTCCAAATTTAGTGTAGTTTAAGGGTTTTTCTCACTTCTGATGCTAAAAAGGCAATTTTTGTGATTTTGGTAGGTTTATATTATAGATATTGATATAAAAGTTGTTACACTTAATAAATACAGTTTCGAAATGTATTAAAACTTTTTTTTTAATTTATTTAAGCTGCTTTTTATAGACGAAAATGGTAGTTAAAAAAAAGTCCTAAAAAATTGCAGGTTTACGGTGTTTATGAAATCTCGGAGATGGATCATCCGAAACAAAAAAATCAAACGGTTTTAGATTCAGTATGTTAGTGGATATACCGCATATCATACGATTTTTTATATATGTAGAAATAACAAAAAGGCGGACATTTTTCGAAAAAAAAAAAAGAAAACGTGTTTTTTTCACCGTTTTTGGCGAAAAAAAATTGGTAAATATCAACATTTAAAAAAATTCTTGATATGCGCTCTAGTTAAAGTTGTAAAGAATATGTGGTTAACATTTAGTAAGGATCGGTTCAGTAGTTTCGAAGATTTTATCAAGAAGCCGTCGAAAAACATTGTTTCGAGAAAAACGCGTTTAAAATTTGTTTGGGTTACATGAATACATAAAAAAAAGTTTAATGTATTTCGAGAGTGCATTTAGTAAGTGTAACAATTTTTATATCAATATCTACAATATAAGTCTATCAAAA
The DNA here is from genome assembly GCA_964007375.1 of Ophion obscuratus. NCBI lineage: Eukaryota > Metazoa > Arthropoda > Insecta > Hymenoptera > Ichneumonidae > Ophion > Ophion obscuratus. Next base: position 30,050,125 of record OZ023315.1, read on the forward strand.
AATTAATGTAAATAGCCTTTTCTAGGGACCAAAGCGAGAAGACCCCTCATCATTTTTAACTCGCGTTTGTTTCAAATGAGTTGGCAAGGCTATGGAGCAGCGCCTCGCGCAGACCAAAACACGCCGTGCACGGCTTTATTTGACAGAAGCAGGGGCCGCCATTTTGGATTTTTTAATCAATAAAATTGGAATTTACTCCTCATTGATATAGGAATTCACGAAGTTCATGCATTTTTCATGCCTCTCGACGGTAACCTCCTGTTGGAAAATGAAATAATTCTCTCGGTGTGAACGGGGCTTGAGACGCGGAAATTGGCAGTACCGGAAGTTTTTCACGTTGACAATTGGACATAACACCTCTCGCGGAATTTCTGCGAAAACTGTACGAAATGCTTGAAACTTTTTGAACTTTGCTCATGCAGGCAATGAAGAGTTGTGGGATCGCCGTAATGGACAATAGAGAAGAGCAAATATAACGAGATGTAAACTAATTTTTTGAGTGCTTCTTTCCGTACAACCGTGTTGCAAAATCCGTGATGTTTGTTCATGGATGGATATATATATATATCTGAAGACATTTGCACCTGGGTGATAATGCCACTTGTGAAAACTTTCGTAATGACGTTAACGCTCGCCTGCTAACGCGGAAGAGAGACGAGAGGAATGAATATAGGAAAAGAACTTTTTTTTTCCTCGATACATCGTCGAGTGTATCGAGGGGTATATATATATATATATATATTTATTTATTTATATTTTTGTATAAACAAATTACATGTATACAGGTTGGCCTGAAAAGTCTCGTCCAAAAAGAAAATTTAGATGACCCAATACCTATCCGACGATCCTTTTTACTTGGTGAGGGAAAAGCATTTCTTTTTTTACTTTTCCTGCAGCCTAGGTTTTCATTGTTTTCCTCCTTTGTGTATGAACTTTCCTCTTGGAAGGTTTTAAACGCAATGGGGAGTCATTTAGACTAGCATAAGTATCTTATTTATCATCTGAACTTGTGACTGATCCTCCGAAACGTATTTTTCAAACTTTCGATCAAATATCAAAGCATTCTAGTTATCGTTCAATTGGTCATTAATTCATTGCTCAACAGTGCACTTCATGACGATAACACGAGTAAAGAAAAATCGTGAGTCGAGTACACACACAAAAAAGAAAAAAAAAAAATGCTCCGTTTTTCGAAAAGTTAAAAAGATCGTAGAACATACATGGAGTGATTCGGATAGGTATTGATACGATGGTGATGAAGTGTGCATCGTTGGAACGCAACGAATATTCTTGGTTTTTAAATTTCTTTATTTCCATTATTATGTAAACTCTTTTTTTTTCAGTTTTTGGCTACGTATTTTTCACAAGGATTCTTTCAGTCCTGAAAGTCTCTGAAAGTTCATTTCAGGGACTTTTGCAGCCTCAATGAGCAGAAGAAATACAGCAATACGAGAACGATGCAAACTTCAATACCATTTGATACAAGTCATCTCGATTTTCCTTTTGGACTTACCTTTATTTAGCTTATTGTTATTTCTGAAAAAAAAGAAGGTTTATATTCGAATTTTAAATTCATTGCACTATACTGCACTTTTTCGATATCAAAATTAACGAATAATTGCATTGAAATTATATTGAAAATATCAAATTAAAATAATGTTTAAACTTTTTATAACTTTGAACATTTATATTTATAATTTATTAATAAAATATAAGAATGAATTCGATTTAATTTATACATTTATTCAATTGAGGATTTGAATAATTATAAAAATAAATTCAGTTTTATCAATTACTATCGATAGGACGCAATTTCCTTTTGAACGCCACCTTCCGGGCCCATATACATAATTATCGGCTACCATATAAGGTACCATAATTTATCGGCGACCGATAAAATACAATTTCTCCAATGTTTTCCCCCTTTTTCTTTTTTTTTTCCACGCTCAAGTCTCCGTTGAATTTCTATATAGTGATCATACGAGATTACCGCGCGTTGCGTACGTACGAATAAGTGGATGAAATTTGTTTATGTTTTTTTCTTCCTGTTGCTCCGTTCCCTTCGACGCCCCGCGTAATGTGCTATCGGTGGAAGTATGACGGGGTGCGTCAGGGGCGCAATAACGTGCGCGTATATACGGGAAGGAGGGAGAGAAGCGGCTTATTTGAATGAAAAATCGGAATTTTTCCAACGGGCACTCGAAGCGCGGGTTGCTCAGCCGTGCTCGGACACGAGAATTCGCTGCATAGAATTCTGCCGACCGACGAGTGCAAATATACTGCGTGTTTGGTGTCCGTGTCTGTATTTACATATACAGGGTGGTCGAAAAAGTGCATTTCCAAAGGAAAATCGACATGCCTCGTGACGATACTTATCCGGATCACCTTCATGTACGTTCTACGACCTTTTTTCTCTGATTTCGAAAAAAAACGTATTTTTTATTATGGTCTCTTGTGTATGTACTTTGCTCTCGATTTTTTTTTCACTTGTTTTATCGTCATAAAGTGCACTGTTGAGCTTTCAATAAATGACCAACTGAACGCTAACGCAAATATTTATATATTATATTTTCTTATTTTATATTTGCAGCAAAAGTAAAATTCAGCAAAGTTAAACGCAAATATTTATATATTATATTTTCTCATTTTTATATTTTCAGCAAAAGTTAAAGATTTAGGTTTGAAAGGATCAGTCACTAAAGTTTAGATAAAAAAAAATGGCTTTTAAAAACTTCCAATAGCAGAGTCCATACACAAACGAAAAAATTTATAAAAACCTATGCTACAGGAAAACGCAAAAAAGAGGCGTGGTCTCTCGAAAACTAAAAAAGATCGTAGAACACACGTGGGGGTGATTCGGATAGATATCGATACCATGGTGTTGAAGTTTACATCGTTGGAATGCAGAGAAAGTTCTTGATTTTTTCAATTTCTTTATTTTCATTATTATTTGAACTCTTTTTGCAGCTTTTGGCTATGCCTTTTTCATAAGGGTATTCAAAAATATTTCTTTGAATTTCATAGCCTAAATGTGCTAAAATAAAATACCGCAACACGAAACAAGTACATTTTCGTTGCATTCCAACGATGCAAACTTCAATACCATTTGACGTGGGGCATCTAGAATTTTCTTTCGACGACACTTTTTGAGCCATCCTGTATATATATATATATATTTAGATATATACATTGATCATTCTTTTGTATTCCTGTGCACTTCGACGTGTATTTTACGCCACAGTATATATGAGGTATTCCACGTGAATCCGGCGGACTTTTTCACTGACCCCCGGCCAATTCGATTAATTTTTTTTATTCGATTCCATTGACTTTAAAAGACACCCTGATTTTTTTGACATTTTTCGAAATAATCCTTGGTAAAAAAAATGTTTTTACTCCGAAAAAACGCGCCGATGTAAAAATCTGAAAAAAGTCCCAAAAATGCGCGATTATATGTAAAAAATTTCAAGCTATCACCTGCAGTGGAAGTATAATTTTTTCTGTGCTTTCTTGGCGATTAACAAAAAAATCCGAAAAATTGACTGCCAACTGTTCAAGGTCCATGATTTTGATTTGGTTATTCAAAAATGGTCAGAGAATTCATCGTGGGTATTAAAATATTTAAGTATCCGCCCGAAGTAGACGGTTCTTAAATTTTTCGGATTTTTTTAACGTTAATCGCTCAGAAAGCTCAGAAAAAATCATACTTCTACTGCAGGTGATAGCTTGAAATTTTTTATATATAATCACGCATTTTTGGGAATTTTTCCAGATTTTTAAGTCGGGGTGTTTTATTGGAGAATTTTTTTTTTTAGTAGGGGTTGTTTTGAAAAATGTAAAAAAATTCAGGGTGTCTTTCAGAGTCAATGGAATCAGATTAAAAAAAAAATCGAATTGGTGGGAGCAGGGAAAAAGTCTACCGGATTCACGTGGAATACCTCATATATATATATATATATATATATATATATATATATATATATATACACATACATACACAGGGTGACTTCTATTATAAGGTGGCCATGTGAATTCCAACACGGTACGCCCGAAGCATACGAGTATTTTCCCACGGTTGAACAACCTCGAGCGATCTAACAAATTTTCGCTAATACTCCCACCTCCGGGTGATGATTTTTTTTTCTCTTTTTTTGATAAACGAACGAACCTTTCACCAGAGATTTTCGTTCAAGAGAAAACCTAAATTAGCCATATTGACATATGAAGAAATAAGGGGATATACCATTATGAACGCTGAAAATTTGGGTGATTTTCGGGATTCTTTTTGGAAGAAAAGTACTGAATTAAATGTTTTGAAAAATTAAGAATATATTTGGCTATATTTGGCCTATATTGCATAATTTTTTCAAAGAAAAATATTGAGAACCAAGCGACTTATGCGCTGCCTTCGGAGACACAAAAAAAAGTTTCTCCACTGCCGACATGATTCCGGCCGATTGGGTAGCTGAAACCGAAAAAGGAAAAAATGTCTTTTAACTGGAAGGTATTTCCTGTACAATGACGCAGGATTTTCAAAAAATATCAAAATCTAACAAAATGGCGTAGTTGTGTAAAAAGGTCTATTTTCTTGCCTTATAAAATGGTCGTTTTTTTCAATGCCAAATCGTCAATTTCCATCCAATCAAAAATATCCTACGTCATTGTAGAGTAAATCTATACAAGAGTACTCAGTTCAAATTTCAAATCAATCGGATCATTTCTCTTTGAGTTACAATTTCAGCAAATTTGAATAATCTCATTTCGAGAAAAACGCGTTTAAAGATTTTACTATCGATTTCTGCAAGATAAAATGATATTGATATAAATGATAACGATATTCTTGAAAATATAAACTGTCGAAAAAGGCAACAAAAAAATCGATTTTTTGAAAGTGTCTCACTGGTATAGCCCCTTAATATAAGTGTCTTCGTTATGCAAATCTTCAGAAAATGGGCTGCAACGAACGGATTTTTTCTTTTTTTTTACCTTTCTTGTGATTTAAGAAAATGGAATAACATGTAATATTATGGGGGGTCCAAAGGAGTTGAAAGAATCCAAACATGTGTATTTGCTACTTTTTGTTGAAACTCAACTAACCCAGAACAAAATACTGATACTTACTAGGACGAGAATGAAGTTTTCATCGTTTGAGTGCAATGGAAGTCAATGTTTTTCAAGCATTGTAATTTTTTTACGGATTTTGGCTATATACATTTTTCGACCGCTTATGAGAGAGTCTTTCGGAGATCCACGGTGTAAATCTGTGGAGAAAAACGATTTTGTGGAATAGTAAAAGTGAGGAGATTAAATATGTCCAAGAGAAGTGTCGTTGCATTCCGACGATGTAAGGTTCATCTAGGTTCAATAAAAGTGCGCGGTTGTTTGCATTTGTTTGAGTGTTCTAGGTTACCCTCCCCCATATGATTAATTGCTTTGCGATCTTTGAGTGATAAGTCCTGTTGAAAAAACTTGCGATTGGTATACGATATGATGTTTATTTTTTTTTCTTTAAAAATTCTGTTTATATTTAAATTTTTAATTCAATGCACTATTCTGCCGTTTGGGATATAAAATTTATTTAACAATTGAATTAAAGTTATATTAAAAATATAAGACAAAATAAGTTGTTTGACTTTTGAAAGTTTTAAATAGATAGATAGATAGATTTATTTCACTTGTATACCCTTGCGGGTTTTTACACCCCCCGTCTGTTCCTCCTTTTTACATTTACATTACGACATTACATTATCACATTATTCTCCGTCTAGCGATCACACCTCTATTATTTACATCTTTTCGATTACCCTGCTTTTCAACCCCCGATTCCCATTTCCTATTTCTTCTTTTCAGTTTTTCCTCCCTCCCCTCTCTTCGCTTTTTCTTGCTATTTTTTCAAATTGTCTCGCAATCTCACACATCTCTTTTACTATTTCTTTCCCTTCCAGACAGTTTTAAATATTTATATTCATAAATAATTAGTACTATGTAGAAACAATTTTTCTTCTATTTATTATTTATTTTGAACACGATATACAGGGTGTTCTGTTATGAATGGATAATCCTGCAACTGTTGATAGGTCAGATAATGTCCTATTATATGCTGGAATTTCAGTTTAGTAAAAGTTTCGCCGTTTTCGAGATTTTGGGTTCGTTTGTGTAATTTTTTTGAAAATAACCATCTGCTTTAGGTTTTTCGCATGACATTTCTATAAATGATATGAATCGACAATAACTAAGCAACTTTTTTAAGCTATTGGCACGATATGCCGAATACATTTTTTTGACACAGCATGCTATCGATGTCAGATGTTCGAATTGGTTTGTATGAAACCCTGCATAAGATCTTTTTTTCATAAAGTTTCCTAAACATTTAAGGTTAAAAAAAAAGACTTTTCTAGATAAAACAAATAACCAAGAGTATTTTTTAAAACTTTTTTTTAATTAATTTTTTTAGTTATCAATTTATACGTGTTTAAACACGTATTGTTTTTTATCTGCGTAAAAACGGGTTTAAGGGGGAAACCACCCCTCAAAGAAAGGCGTGTCGAGGGGTGGCTTTGCAGTTTACCCCCAAGCAGTCCACCGATCGGAATGAAACAAAACCCAACGTTTTTCGAATGTAAAGCGATGAAAAATCCACTATAGAATAATTGAAAAAGAACGACATTAAGGGGTGATACGCCTTTCTTTCAGCGATCGTTTCCCGCCGTAGAAAAGTTTGGCCGCAAATTAAAAAAAAACGTGTCTATTAGGTTTCAATGCTTTATCACATATATGAGTTTCAACAACAGATGTTCTTTGTGAGAAAACAATGGCACAGTAGTTTCGGCGGCAAGCCGGACCGAGCGCAGGTTCGAATCCACGTCCAGGCAAGTCATTTGGTTTTTCACGTTTTTTTTAGTGTTAAAAAATAAAGGCGAATAATTTTTCTTTAAGCTGACAAGATCGCTCAATATTGTTTGTTTTTTTTATTACAAGGCTCATCCCCAAGTTCGTAGACCACGAATACGTTTCGCGAACAATTGCCTGTTGGCAATTTTTGCGATTGTTTTTTTTTTGTGCAAGTTTTCACTCAAAAGCAACATCTCTCGGGTGACACCCCACGATTTTCTTGAAATTTGGATATGTTATAAAGCACCGAAAAGTAGGCGATACGTATTTTTCGGTAATATAGCAAGGGTAATATAGCAGTTTCACACACAAGGAGTCCACCGATTTTGATGAAACAAAAAAGAAAATTCTTCTAATCCGAAGCAATGAAAAATCCACTATAGTGACATTGCAAAAAAAAATTAAGGGGTGAACCACCCCTAGAGATGCCTTTTTTCGAGGGGTGGTTTCACCCTTTAAAACCGTTTTTCCGCAGATAAAAAAAATACGTATCGCTTACTTTTCGGTGCTTTATAAAATATCCAGATTTCAACAAAATCGAAGGGTGTCACCTGAGGGATGTTGCCTGTCAGTTTACTGTCCCATTGTTTACTCAACGTCGAACTTTACTCATTAATATCACGGCAAATTGTTGTCTCACGACTTTAAAAAAAAAGCGTTTTGCACGGCGATACACCCTGTATACCATAACGATGGATACAAGCGATTTTTTTTGCCTTTCCGCTAGCACTTGCCATCGGTCAATTTTGTGAAATTCTCGAGGACGATACAGGGGATGCAGTAACGAGTGGCCCTGCTTTCGCGAAAACGTGCGCGTTGAGAAATTTTTTGCTGACGAACGCCCGATCCCATCACGTGTCGATTTTATTTCTCGCAGACGCGAAAAATAGAAGAAAAAAACAAACGAACAAAAATAAAATGTCATTACCAATAAAAGTTGCCAATAGCGCGGTCGACAAATTCAATATGGCAGGACAAAAGGTCTGTGGAGGTGTAAAAATTAAAAAATGAAATAATTTTCAGAGAAACAATTCGGGTCACGCCCTGTGTGCAAAAATTGACATCCTACCATCGTTTGATCGAGTGTGGGTCGCGTGTGTATGTGTGCCCCATAAGCGGGGAACAATTCATCTGACCAAATCATCGCCGTTGATGGAATTTCATTTCTTTTTTTTTCTCTCCGTCAAACGGATAGCGTTTTTGTGAGAAAATTTCCGACGGTCCCTCCCTCCATTGAAGGGTTTGGTTTGTTTTTCGTTGCCTTTCTCTTTTCTCGTCGATACGGTGCCTGATGCGTTTGCCCAAAACGTTGTTATTTTTTCTCGGCTTTTTTTGGGAGCACGCGGAGATATAGAACGCACACAAATCATCGCTTTCGAGAAACAGGCGTATCACGTGGGATTTTGACGGATTTGCATTTTCGAGCGTCATAGTCCACTTTATCGGGCTCGTATCGGTTTTTTTTAACGGAGAAAACACGTTTTCTCTCTCTCTCTCTCTCTCTCTCTCTCTCTCTCTCTCTCTCTCTCTCTCTCTCTCTCTGTCGTTCTCTGTATGCGTATATATAAAATATATATCTATGGCTCAAATTTGGCGTAAATTTTTCCCATTTATACAGGGTGTCCCAGAACTGAATGTGTTCCCTAAAATGTGGTGGGGGTGGGGATGAAATTCTGAGTTGATTGATATAAGCATGTGTGGGTCTCGGATCGACCCCTGTATTATTATTAATTTTCAAAGGCGATATGAGATTTCATATGAGATTGGCTCATCGGGCGCAGCTCCGAATTCAAATTGGAAACTTTTATGCGAGTCAGCCTACACTCAGAAAAAAGATTTGTTATGTTCTTATAAATTGGCACATTAGAACATAATTTATTGGGAATTAATAAATGTTTACTCGTATGAAGACAGTTTTTATGTGTTTGTAACTACAGCATTTATTCCGTGCCGATTTTACACATCAATTAAAAGCCATATTGAAAATAGAACATTTGAATGAATATTTCCGCAAATCAAATAAATACTACTTCCCAATTACGAAAACCTCGTATTTCGCGAATTTCCTAGTAAGCAAAATTCTTAGTAAATCTGAAACTTAAACTTTGATAATCAAGAATTCTTAGCTGATAATAAAATCGTAGTAGGCCGACATACGAAGAAAAAAGTTATTCGCCGGGAGACACAAACTTCTTTGTCCTTAATAAACCTTTTTTCTGTGTAGTAGTAGCTATCATATTGCAAACAAATGGCACAACTTGTGGCAGGCAGCCAACAGCATGGTCACTTCAATTAACGCGATTGGGATTGTTGAAACAAAGACGGCAAAAAATATAGGGCGCCTAAAGTTTCGTTTTTCGGAGACGACCTTACCTCATCGCAGGTGTAAGCCGCGAAAGAAAAGGCCTTTTCTGATTCCATACTCGTGAATGAATAAGTTGACACTTCGGAAATATTTAATGTAGGTTATAATATTTTAAGGCTGTTGCACGCAATAAAAAAAAACAAGTGAAAGCAACTTAAATGGAACTACTAACAATTATGATAATATTTTAATTTTTTTAACTCTGATATTGAAATATCGGTATTATTTGAGACCAATATTGGATTTTTCGTTCGATATTTCGGTTTTTCGATCTCATCGAAAACCGGTATCGATGCTCCAGTGTAGTCTAAGGTTGAATCATTAGTAAATTTCAATGGTCCCCTAACGAAAATAAGTTACAATCATTTACTATATCCAACGATAAGCTGGAATAAATAAATTCGCATATATTTTGTGGATTCAGACATTTTCTCTGAACAGTCGCGGTTACGAAAATTCTTCCGTCGGACACATTTTTTAAAGTTTTATCATCAATATTTCCTTTAAACATTCGATGACCTATTTTTGTTATCGTTACGAAACTCTCAGATTTTTTTTACAAGCGTACAGAAGTTTATAGCAGATATCTAGAGTTATTTGGTATATCAATTATTAGATAGAAACGTCGCCAGCATGTCATCTCCATAAAGTATGACGTTGAAGTTTGCACCGTTGGAATGCAACGGATTTATCTTTCATTTTTGATTTCTTCATTCTTCCATTATGAAACCCTTTTATTGCAAATTGAGCCCGTCAATTTCTAATAAGAATACGTAGAAAAGTTTGAGCGACCTTCACAGCCTAAATCGGCGAAAAAGAATTTGAGCGATGAAAAATAATTAATTTTCGTTGCATTCCAACAATGCAAACTTCAGACCTATCAAAAAAGTGCGGTATGAATCAGATGATTTTAAAGTCGCAGTTGTTTGTTAAAAGTTCGGTAACTTGGCTTAAAATTTTACCAGTACTGGGATGTATTTTTACCTAAACAAAAATCGGTTAATTGTCAAATATTCGGGTTCGCGAAAGGAATACTTTAAGGCGTTACCCCCACTTGTAGCGCAAAAAAAGGCCTTTTTCATGATTTTTTTTAAAGAAAACTATAAAACTTTTTTAATCGATCAATATACCATCTTAAAGAACACATCTTGAAGAACTTTCAGTAATTTTTTTATTGAAAAATATTACATTGTTTAGTGGCAAATGGCCGTCAATGAAATAATGTTTTTATATACAC
>OZ023315.1:30063117-30163117 GCA_964007375.1 Ophion obscuratus
TTATAATTACGTCGAAACGGATGTATTAAGGGCGGGGTAAAGTATTTAAACTTGTTTTTCATTTTTTTTCATAGTTTAAATGAATGCATAATATATCAAGAATATTGTGTTAAAATTTCAAGTCGATCGGAGTAACATTGACGAAGTTATGAGTATTTGAGCGTTCATTGCTCCATGCCGTTCTCTTTTCTTCTGCGTTTTTCAAACCGTTTTTCTGAGACTTGTCATATTTGAAGTCCGTGTGCACGATAACTCAAAATCTACTGGACCAATCGCTTTAAAATTTTGCACAGTACTTCTTCACATAATTCACCAGGTATTGTCGAGAGCTTTTTTTTTTTTTTAACAATTACTAATTTTTCAACAACAAATTAGCCGATTTTTTTTAGCGAAAATCGGGTTTTTGGCTTCCAAGTGCTACGAAAAATCGAAAAATCGAAAAAAAAAATCCTCCCTTCATTACCTCGAGAAACATCTCCTTTAACAAATGCATATTGATTTTTTTGTTTCAAATGATTCTGTTGCGAGTTATGGTGCTCACCGCAAACCAACTTTTTTTCGAGGCGCCTCCGGGGTTTAATTTTCACTCGCTCGATTTTGAATATTTTGCAATGTAAATTTAGGAGAATGTTGTTCAAATGTTACTTTATTATATGTAAATTTTTCAATAAACGAAGACTATTCGTTACGCCAAAAAAAAAATCTTAAAAACATGCCTTTTTTTCGCCGATTTAACTTTACCCCGCCGTTAAATGTTGAATCCTCGTCGAGTAATTGTAGAAGTTGAGGTATAAATTTGAGAGTGTAGCTCCATTTTGGCTCCTATATTAGGACTCTGCTCTATTTATCCGCATTTCCCATCGTTCTCCAAATTTGAACGGCTCGCAAAACAAAACGTACGTCGTGAAGAACAGAGGTACAACATTGAACGACATTTATGCATTCACATTTATTTTACCGCACATTTTCAATATGTCCAAATGAACGCGAATATTCTTTTAAATTAGAAAAACATTTTTCGGCATTCGAGAAAGAAAAGGAAAAAAATCGTGCTTGCAATTCTGTAAAACGAATTATGCCTCGGGTACCACGAAACGTGATTTTCCCAACGTAAATCTCGTTCGAGGTTTATCGTTTGTTGGAAATAATATTTTGGACTCGTAATAATCCGACTCGAGACACAAACGTTAATTGGTTAACGATCGATTTTCCAGGAATTCAACGCTGCCTTCCATCCGCGAGCCAAATGGGAATTAAACTCGTCTCTCGTGCTCGGAAGGCTTTGCGAATTTAGAAAAAAAGCTGCAACGAACGATGCCCCGATTTAACTCGAACGATTGTTTTTCCTTTTTCATTTGTTAATTTTTTTTTTCATGCCAACTTTTTTTTACCGCGACAAGTGTAAGCTTAGCAAAGATTAAAAATAACAATTCTGCGGCACGTTTTACACGCATTCCTCGTTGATAATTATAATGCTCACGAGTGTGTCGTGTGTGCGAGTGCACTCTGCGCAAAAAATTCGAGTCGTAAATCGGCCAACGCCACGGTTAAAACGATCGACGATTTTTAATTTCAGTAATGGATAAAATATACACCCAAATTAATTTTCGGAGAGCAAATATTAATTATATTATTGTTGTTACGTAGACGGCTATTTTTAATTTTCGCGTCGAGCGAAATACCGAGTGACGTACCAACTGGGTATTTAACGTCGTAGTGTATACTGTAATGGCTAGAGATGCGCGCAAAGCCTTCTCTCATTAATATGATGCGGCTGCCGTCTGAGTAATTAATTGCAGCAATATCGGGCGTAGCGTTCCTACGTCATGTACTCTTAGGACGAGCCATGCAAGTTTTGTAGCCGTTCTCTCTTCTCGGCGTTAGCGATGCACAAGTTTGCCGAGCCGTACCTTCCTCATACACGTCCCTTTACTATCCCATTTTACGTTCGTATGAATATTCCGTAACTTGGTGAATTTCCACACGCAATTGAAAAATTGTACGTCTATATACGTACATGCATAGGTGTAGGGGTATTAGAATCATAATGAAAAGTACTCAACTCCGTTTACAAAGCCGAAAAATACATAGTAAAAAAAAATAGCACATTGGGTCTTGGTGTAAGAGACAGATGGATTTTCATGATTATTTTCTGATGAGCGTATTGGGATGACGAGGTCGGGATTTCACACACATTTAACACGTAGGCTTGCCAAGTTTGAGTGTTTTTTTTTAATTGAAAAATATTGATAAATAATGAAGTTATTATTGTTTAAACGAAATGCCGTCGGTGCTGCATGGCCAATTGGCATACGTATTTCTGGCAACCAGGCTCATGTGAATGGAAAAATGAAAAAACTTACTTTTGGTATAATAATTTATGAGAAAAAAAACAACTTTAATCGTTTGTTGTTAACAAACGGAAAAAATCATCCGGTCATACGATAGAAAATAAACTATGCTCCGTCCAAATTTTAAGTGAGTCGGACGAATGGATTTAGAGATACGACTTAAGGGGCTGTACCAGTGACACTTAAAAAAAATCGATTTTTTTTGCCTTTATATGAAATGAAATTTTTCAAATTTCGTGACATTGTAACTCAAAGAGCAATTATCCGATTGATTTGAAATTTAAACGGACAACTCTTGAATATATTTAGTCTACAATAAGGTAGGATATATTTGATTGGATGAAAATGGACGATTTAGCATTGAAAAAAACGACCGTTTTATAGGCAAGAAAACAGACTTTTTTTCATATCTACGCCATTTTGTTAGATTTTGATATTTTTCGAAAATCCTACGTCATTGTACAGAAAATACCTTCAAGTTTAACGACATTTTTTTCCTTTTTCGGTTTAAAATACTCAATCGGCCGGAATCATGCCAGCAGTGGAGGAACTTTTTTTTGGCGCCTCCGAAGGCAGCGCATAAGTCGCTTGGATCTCAATATTTTTTATATGAAAAAATTATGTAATATAGGTCAAATATAGCCAAATATATTCTTAATTTTCCGAAACATTTAATTCAGTACTTTTCTTCCAAGAAATTCCCGAAAATCACCCAAATTTTCAGTGTTCACACTGGTATAGCCCCTTAAGGGGTCTTCTCACTTTAGACGCAAGAAAAGGATGTTTTCATGAATTTTTTGATGTGTTTATATTCTAGACATTGATATAAAAGTTGTTACACTTAACAAATACACTTTCAAAATACAGTAAATTTTATTTATTTATTGAAGCCACTATTTATAGACGAAAATGGTTTTTAAAAGTTTCAAAAACTTAAAGGTAGTTCAAAAATGTCCTAAAAAATTGTAGGTTTGCGCTGTCGGTGAAATCTTGGAGATGGATAATCCGAAACAAAAAAATCAAACGGTTTTAGATTCAGTATGTTAATGGCTATAGCGCATATCATACGATTTTTTGTATTTGCAAAAATAACAAAATGGCGGACATTTTTCGAAAAAACGTGTTTTTTCACCGTTTTTGACAAAAAAAGTAAATTTCAAAATGAAAAAAAAATCCTTGATATGCGCTATAGCTACCCATGCAGAAATTTTGACCGGGATACCCTATGTCCGATCAAATCCCGATAAGGATTTATCATGGATTCCCCAAAACCGGTATCCCGGTTAGAATCCAACTTACATCAGTATCGGCATATGTACGACGACGATGGCATCATTTTGAAAATTTTGGCGTCACGTGTATTTTCTGTATTACTATGGAATTCCTATCTATAGATAGGAATTTCTGTCTATAGATTCCTATCTATAAAATTCCTATCTATAGATAGGAATTACATAGTAATACCGAAAATACACGTGATGCCAAAATTTTCAAAATTATGCCATCGTCGTCGTACATATTCCGATACTGATGCAAGTTGGATTCTAACCGGGATATCGGTTTTAGGGAATAAGTCTCTGTTTATACCCACCGACATGTCGGTGGGTATAAACTTGTCGGTGGGTATAAATTGTCTTAAACATGTATTTAAGACAAATTAAAATCAAATTCACAATGATTAGATTAAAATTTACACCAACCGTGAGTTCTTACGTATTTCGAGAGAAAACATTTCGTCGAGGCAAAGAAATTTTTGCAAAAAAAGTTGTGAGTTTCAAATATTACATTATAAATATGAAAAAAATCACAAAATGAGTTGTGAATTTCCTCAAGTTGAAGAAAATAAAAATCGAATTCACGACAGTTATATTAAAATTTACACCACAAGTGTAAACGTATTTTGAGAGAAAACATTGTGTTGCGGCAAAGAAATGTTCGTACAAAAAGTTATGTGCAAAAATTTCTTTGCCTCGAGGCAATGTTTTCTCTCAAAATACGTACGAACTCACTTTTGGCGCAAATTTTAATCTAATCATTTTGAATTTGATTTTAATTTGTCTTAAATACGAAATAATTCACAACTAATTTTGTGAATTTTTTTGTATTTATAATTTCTTGTCAATACATTTGCATTCACAGATTTTGGTGTGAATTTTTTTTAATTCACATCAAAATGTCGCGATGAGCGCGATCTGCCATTTGAATCTTTTGACAAATTTTTTTTTACTGATAGTTTAATGCACCAAAACTTTATAAATGTTATTTATTTTTATAATAAATTTAACATGTCATAATTCCATTTTTGACATTTTATTTCAGCCCGTATTCACCCGTGATCCTTCCCAGATTCCTCAATGATTCCATGGGGAATCTATTTAGAGTCATTAAAGGATCCGGTTCTGGATCCCTAATGGAATCCAGTTTACGAATCTTACATTAAGTCTTCGAATCTGATCCGATATCGGACTAGATCCCGACTGGGAGCCCGGAATACAAGTCAGAATCCAGCTGTATCCCTGCCAAAATTTCTGCACGGGTATAGTTGTAACGAATATGTGGTTAAAATTTCATAAGCATCGGTTCAGTAGTTTCGAAAATGTTATAAACAAGCCGTCAAAAAACGTTTTTTTCGAGAAAAACGCGTTTAAAGTTTTTTTTGGGTTACATAAATACATTAAATTTTTTAAAAATGTATTTCGAAAGTGTGTTTATTAAGTGTAACAACTGTTATATCAATATCTATAACATAAACCTATCAAAATTCATGAAAATAGCCTTCTAAGCGTGTGAAGTGAGAAGATCCCTTAAAACGTTTCTTAAAGTGTTCAAGAATCGAAATCCGACCCTGCACAAAAATCATCACAACACTGTACATTTTTACTATTTTTGCAAAATCTCTATTGGAAATTAAAGTCAAGACCTCAGACTATAAAATGACGCAATAAAAAAAGCATTTTCGAAATGTCAAGCTTATACAATCCCCTTAAGTCCTACGGCTCTATTATATAGGGGCCCTACCTTTGTAGGTAGTTTGTTAAGGTTCATTATCATTTTTTTCCATCACCCTACTACATTCATACACCCCACATGCGTTCGTCTGAATTTGTCCAAATTGTCGTTGTTATTGTTATCGTTATTACACATCAACCTCAATCTCGGAACGTCTTTCTCCGAAATCAGTAATAAGCGCACGAATCGCAACGATTTAATTAGCAAGTACTTTGGCGAACATCCTACTCCTCATTATAACTTTGACAGACAAGTCCGCGTTGTTTTGCCACATACATACGTCAATGGTGATAAGTGCCATTGCAAAACTATGCGCTAATACCTCAGATCGCGCACTTACGATCGGCCGAAGTTGGGATTTTTTGATCACCATTCATCCACCAAAGTTCTAATTGGATCGAAATTTTTGCGAAATTTCCGTTCTCGCGGGCCGAAGTGGTTGATCACTTGCTCTCGCCTATCTCCCGTGGTAGCCTTGTTTAGCGTTCGAGTTTCAAGTCGACGGGCTTACGTTTCGTAAGACGAAATTATTTCGCGCGGATTTCTCGTTGGCTGGTGGAGTTTCGAGCCCCTTGGCAAACTTTGCCTTCAACTTTACGGCTCATACGCCACTCGTTTGGGCATACGAAAGGCCACGGGTTGAACGAGCATTAGGGTTACGGAAACGAAATTCTCCGGCTGTGTCTCGCGCTGTGCCCTCAGCGCTGCACATGAAGAGCAATGATCTGCTCGTGCCAATCGCACCCGTTATATGCGAAGTAGTTTGTTTCCACTCGTAACCAAATATTTGTCGTGCATTTCGAAATAAAGTTTTCGACTCTTACCTCCGAAGAGATTCCTTCGAAGCTAATAAAAGCGATCCTGTCAAATATTTGTTTGTCGAATTGATTATTGTTCGGGTTCAAATAAATGCTCGGTAAGTTCGACAAAATGATTCATTACGTCCGTACGAATGATCCATCAGAGCCTGATTGACCAATTGAATTGGAATGAACGCCTCGTAGGCGGAATCCGATTCAAACGAATGCTGAGCAGCGTGCTGTGCTTCGTACTTTGAGCGGGAATATCGCGGCGCGCAATGGTCGTATCGCGACTAACCTTGGAACTTATCGTCTCCCTAACTCTACGGCAATAATGTTGCATTTTAATCATAATAATATGATGATAACATTGAAAAATTGCAGTGTCCGCCTGTACATTTGTTTGTTCGTTCACAGTGAGGGAAGAAAAACGGAACGAAGCGGCGAGATGTAGCTCGCGTGGAAATGCGGACAAATACGTAACCGCGAGCACGCGGGCTAGCTCTCCAGTCGTATCACGAGTAAATAATTTAATTCTCTAATAAAGCGTCGTCGAGCAAGCGAGCAGCGGCCTTGGATCGCGATATGAAATGCAGCGCGCGAGACTTTTGCTGCATTAGGGAAATGGGCCGGGGAAGCGGAAAGGAAGGGGGCAGGGTGCATCTCGTCGGAGTGAAGGAAGGGCAACGCGGGTGCACTTCGAGGCCCTTAGCCCCCTCTGCGGTGAGGTCGTTAAACGTCGTCCTGTCCGCATGGCCTAGAGTACTTAACTTTAAATTGTGTCGGGGCCAAGCTCTCTCTCTCTCTCTCTCTCTCTCTCTCTCTCTCTCTCTCTCTCCCTCCCTCCCTCCCTCCCTCCCTCTCTCTCTCTCTCCCTCTTTCTTTATTTCTTTCTCTCGAATGCTGTGTACCCTACACTTTTCGTCACTCGCTCGGTGCACCGCACAATGCACACACACACACACACACACACACACACACACACACACACACGCACGCACGCACGCACGCACGCACGCACGCACGCACGCACGCACGCACGCACGCACGCACGCACGCACGCACGCACGCACGCACGCACGCACGCACGCACGCACGCACGCACGCACGCACGCACGCACGCACGCACGCACGCACGCACGCACGCACGCACGCACGCACGCACGCACGCACGCACGCACGCACGCACGCACGCACGCACGCACGCACGCACGCACGCACGCACGCACGCACGCACGCACGCACGCACGCACGCACGCACGCACGCACGCACGCACGCACGCACGCACGCACGCACGCACGCACGCACGCACGCACGCACGCACGCACGCACGCACGCACGCACGCACGCACGCACGCACGCACGCACGCACGCACGCACGCACGCACGCACGCACGCACGCACGCACGCACGCACGCACGCACGCACGCACGCACGCACGCACGCACGCACGCACGCACGCACGCACGCACGCACGCACGCACGCACGCACGCACGCACGCACGCACGCACGCACGCACGCACGCACGCACGCACGCACGCACGCACGCACGCACGCACGCACGCACGCACGCACGCACGCACGCACGCACGCACGCACGCACGCACGCACGCACGCACGCACGCACGCACGCACGCACGCACGCACGCACGCACGCACGCACGCACGCACGCACGCACGCACGCACGCACGCACGCACGCACGCACGCACGCACGCACGCACGCACGCACGCACGCACGCACGCACGCACGCACGCACGCACGCACGCACGCACGCACGCACGCACGCACGCACGCACGCACGCACGCACGCACGCACGCACGCACGCACGCACGCACGCACGCACGCACGCACGCACGCACGCACGCACGCACGCACGCACGCACGCACGCACGCACGCACGCACGCACGCACGCACGCACGCACGCACGCACGCACGCACGCACGCACGCACGCACGCACGCACGCACGCACGCACGCACGCACGCACGCACGCACGCACGCACGCACGCACGCACGCACGCACGCACGCACGCACGCACGCACGCACGCACGCACGCACGCACGCACGCACGCACGCACGCACGCACGCACGCACGCACGCACGCACGCACGCACGCACGCACGCACGCACGCACGCACGCACGCACGCACGCACGCACGCACGCACGCACGCACGCACGCACGCACGCACGCACGCACGCACGCACGCACGCACGCACGCACGCACGCACGCACGCACGCACGCACGCACGCACGCACGCACGCACGCACGCACGCACGCACGCACGCACGCACGCACGCACGCACGCACGCACGCACGCACGCACGCACGCACGCACGCACGCACGCACGCACGCACGCACGCACGCACGCACGCACGCACGCACGCACGCACGCACGCACGCACGCACGCACGCACGCACGCACGCACGCACGCACGCACGCACGCACGCACGCACGCACGCACGCACGCACGCACGCACGCACGCACGCACGCACGCACGCACGCACGCACGCACGCACGCACGCACGCACGCACGCACGCACGCACGCACGCACGCACGCACGCACGCACGCACGCACGCACGCACGCACGCACGCACGCACGCACGCACGCACGCACGCACGCACGCACGCACGCACGCACGCACGCACGCACGCACGCACGCACGCACGCACGCACGCACGCACGCACGCACGCACGCACGCACGCACGCACGCACGCACGCACGCACGCACGCACGCACGCACGCACGCACGCACGCACGCACGCACGCACGCACGCACGCACGCACGCACGCACGCACGCACGCACGCACGCACGCACGCACGCACGCACGCACGCACGCACGCACGCACGCACGCACGCACGCACGCACGCACGCACGCACGCACGCACGCACGCACGCACGCACGCACGCACGCACGCACGCACGCACGCACGCACGCACGCACGCACGCACGCACGCACGCACGCACGCACGCACGCACGCACGCACGCACGCACGCACGCACGCACGCACGCACGCACGCACGCACGCACGCACGCACGCACGCACGCACGCACGCACGCACGCACGCACGCACGCACGCACGCACGCACGCACGCACGCACGCACGCACGCACGCACGCACGCACGCACGCACGCACGCACGCACGCACGCACGCACGCACGCACGCACGCACGCACGCACGCACGCACGCACGCACGCACGCACGCACGCACGCACGCACGCACGCACGCACACACGCACACACGCACACACGCACACACGCACACACGCACACACACACACACACACACACACACACACACACACACACCCACAACATGACGTGAAGTTGCGGTTCTTCAACCTTCGCTCTTCGAATCCCGCATTAAAAAAGAAACTTGGCAATATCTCGCCTCTCTTCGGCACAACCGCTCCATTTTCCGATGCGAGACTTCCAGACTTTGCATCAAAACTGATCGAAGAAAATATTTAAGGTTCTGTAGGTACACGTATGAGCCAGAAGTTTCGGTCGAAGCGTACAGTAACATCCAACGCCTATACGATGCCTGTTGGTTGGACATTTTTGGCAGAGCTTGTACCCTCTATATGTCCCACACATTCGCACCCCATGCATAGATAGGTCTCATACTCGTATAGAGAGCGGCGCTGTATCCGTGGCAACAGCGTGATTTTCCTGCAGTCATAGCGTTGAGCTTCCTACGATCCGTCTTTCGCGAAATATTTTCTACAAATAAAAAAAAGCGTGAAAATGTCAAGCCAAATGCGATACAAAGGAAAGTTTACAAGAAAAAAAGGCGCTTGCTAAAAGACTGAAAGCTGTGGCAGCCATGTTGTGTCAAGAAAATGCGGCTGAACGCGATGAGAATAACCATAACCTCAATGATCGGCAACAAAAATTCGCTGTCGAAGGACGTCGGATCGTGGATTTACAACATCTTGTCGACAGTTTAAATTGTATTCGCTGTAACAAAGACAAATACATGCATAAATACATGCATAAATTGAACAAATTAAATTCGTTTGCAGAATAAATTTATTTCATACCCGTCTCAGAATTACTAGAACGCGGGGGAAAAAAATACGCTTCGAGTTGCCAGACCACGCGCCGATCAGCTGGTTGCAGCGTACACTGTTGCCATTCCGTTACAGATGGTTGGGCCCGAGTTCGGTGTGGAATAAAATTACCACTTTTCATAAGTCGATATCTCCGAAACTAAACGGTCAAAATTTGTCATTTTTTTAATAATCAATCCCACAATAGTACTGCGCACACGTGTGTTTTTATTTTGAAATCCTAAGATCCATTTAGAACCTATATCGAGAAATGCGAGCAAGCTCCTATCGGTTTACGTGTTAGGCATAGGGATCGCGTACAAAAATACCCATATTCAATTGAATTTATCTCATGAACTAGGCGGTGAATCGAATTGAATTTTTGTGCATCAGTCCATGAAGATCATATCTACACCATATTTACATTTCAGCAAATTCCTAAGATTTGACCAAAACTACAGAACTACCTTAAGAAGATTGCGAGCACTGGCAAAAAAGCAAAAT
The DNA here is from genome assembly GCA_964007375.1 of Ophion obscuratus. NCBI lineage: Eukaryota > Metazoa > Arthropoda > Insecta > Hymenoptera > Ichneumonidae > Ophion > Ophion obscuratus. The sequence continues at coordinate 30,073,856 of OZ023315.1, forward strand.
AAAGCTAGGCAAGAATGAAAGACCGATTTATTTCGAGAGCAAATTTTGGCATGAATTTTTATAGCGAAATAAAATTCATTTGATTTATTTTCATAAAAAATGAAGGATCGATTTTATTGCAGCTGTATAGGGAGGTGCTTTTTCGAATAAATGTTGTTCTAACATCAGGGAGCTTCTATAAGTAGATAATTCAATAATTAGATAAGTCAATAAAAAAATTCATGTCGGCCAAAATTTGTATGAATTTTTGTCAAGTAACTACTTGTCAGAACTATACGAACCTATATTTAAAATACCACACAGGGTTTTCAAATGAATTGTCGTTCCAACGTGAGTGTCATTAGTAGTTCATTTGAGATTTTTTTTTCAATTGTTTGATGTTATACGTTAATTCAGTCATATGTTAACGGTGTTTAAGCGAAAACGAGCATGTTCTAACCAAACTAATACATTTTGTTATATATGCGGAGAGTAAGTTATATAAAATAAAAGTAAAAGATTACATATTTCATGAAGAGTGCTTTTTTTGTTTTTTTTTCTTATTGCGGGATAGAAATAAAGCCCCTTTCAGTGGCTCCTTCAGTGAATAGCATGGAGAACGCTTTCAAAGCGTTTCCATCTGAATCATGGAAAATAGGTATTAGAGAAGGTGGAATAAACACACATGATGGCTGATTACGTTTGGAGTTGGATGCGCGACTGCCTCGACGGGTCTCACTCAGGAAAATCTCGAAGAAGAAGCTCGCTCAATGTAAAAATATTTAATAAAACTTCAATTTTTCAATAAAATTAGATTTTCTACAAAATCTGTATATTTCAGTGTTCTTACGTAGAATATCAATAATGAGTGTTAAAATAGGATTAACATAGAGATAAAATTGAGACAAAATATACAGTTTTTGTGGCACCAAATCGTCTATTGAACTGTGTTATTTAGTGTTAACAGCGAAATAATGTATTCAATATTAAGAAGATACCGTTCATTGTTTGATGTCATAATAATGCATCGATTTCCATTCGTGGATAGCGTGTGTGGGGTCTGTAGTGACCCCAGGCCGAGTTCCGAGTGCGACCCACTGTAACTTGGTGATAATCATAGCGGTGAGGGAATTTGGGCTTATTGTTTATAGTAGTGAAGTGCATATGTTAGTTATAAAAATGAAGTGTACGCCATGGATGTTTTATTCCGTGAATTAATCAATTTTTCGAACAATCATTTCTGCTCGAGTGAAAGTGATAGTTTTGATTCTAAATAAAAGAAAAAGTTTACGATGATTCGTTCGTGTTAATATCTCATTTTTCATATATTTTCGTGGCGTTATTAATTTTCATTTGACAATGCATTTATGTTATGTATGCAATACATTTATTGATTAATAAATTATTAATAACATTTTCAATAAATAATAGATAGTTTTGGAAACGATGTGCCTGTATGTATACGTAATATATATATATATATATATATATATATATATATATATATATATATATATATATATATTAGAGTGGTCAAATTAGAGCTTTATTTTTTTCCGTTTTTCTTACCATCCAATTATCTTCTTTAAAGAGAAAAAAATTGTCACGCAATTTGCGTACGGTCAACAAATATTTAGAGGTCGCTCAAGCCTCCCAAAACCTCAAATTTTTATTAAAAAATTGATTTTTTTTTTTCGTTTATTTTGCACCCATGAATTTTTAACTTTATAATTTTTAAATTAACTTCGCGAAAGCTCCAGCCGGTCAATGAATATTTAGTGGTCACCCAAAGCTTCGAAATTCCAATTCTAGCCATTTTTTTTTAAATTCATCTCATTTATAAATTTGACGCTTTGTAAAATTATCAAAAGAATTAATCGTTTTTCTTTAAAAACAGATTCATCAAAGTTACCTCACACTACTAACCCAAAAATGATATGCTTTGTTCTCATAAAATAATTCTTTAAAGCTTTATTACACAGTTTAGTATTAGCTTTAGTAAACAAAATTAAAGGTCCCCCGTTTTATCGGGTGAGAAGTGTGCGGTAAATTTAAAAAATCCGTTTCTAAAGAAAAAAAAGGATTAATTGTTTTGAAAATTTGACAAAGTGTTAAATTTATGAGTGAAAAGAGAAAAAATCGCGACAATTGAAAAAGTTCGAAGCTCTTGAGCGACCACTAAATATTCATTGGCCGGCTAGAGCTTTTGCGAGCTCAATTTTAAAATTGAGGAGCGTAAAATTCATACGTGAGAAGAGAAAGAAAAAAAAAATTTCAAGAAAACTTGCATTTTTGGCAGGTTTAAGCGGCTTCTAAATATTTGGTGACCGCTCGTAGATTTCGCCACAATTTTTTTTTCCTTTAAAGTAAATAATTGGATGGTGCGAAAAAGGAAAAAAAAATAGAGCTCAAATTTGGGCCACCATATCATATCATATATATATATATATATATATATGCGTATACATACAGAAATATCGTTTCCAGAATTTAATATCGCAATTTTCGATTATACAAATGCCGCCTGTACAGCTAGAACGAATTTCCTTTGAACTATGAGGTCTGTCCTTTTCTTATCAGGTGATGTGGAAAAATCGCAATGCGTTCCACGCTTGCACACCCCATACCACGAGTTACTCGACCATTGAACTTGCAATACGGATCTATTCATGGGCAATTTTCGCTCACACTCTCGCGGATCGGGGCTATTCGACAGTATCGTGATCCTTCAAAAGTGCGATTATCCTTTTTATCTTCTACTCTGAAAGCATTTCATTTCACACGGTATCCGTTCGTGTCGTTCGCTTAATTTATTTATTGTTCTATTTTTTCCATTATGAGGACAAAGTTGTCGGCAATTTATCGTTTTTTTTGTTCGCATCTCAAACGCCAAAAACGCTGCTTTTCCATTTCGCCCTTCGTTTCGATATTTATTTTCCATTTGATATTGGAGCGATTGAATTTGTGCCGAGACAATAGCTATGCAAATCGTTGAGGGCGTTCAATGAGAGGAGCACATGGACAACATTTTGGAGCACGAGGAAGCTCGATCGATTAGGCGCGGAAAGCACCATATTTTCATGGGACGGAAATGGTAGGTTATAGATACGGGTGTAAAGGGCGTTCATGCGAAAACTCGATCGTATTGTTCACATTGGTCGAACGACTGCCAACGTATGTGAGCTTCCCTGTATGCATTTGGACCAGTTTGCCGTCTGCAAAAATGAACAATCGGATATATAAGGGTGATTCACAACTATTCGGGTACCCTTGGTGAGCCCATTGGGTGTGATATTGCAGACAAAAGCGTTTTTAAATAAACGCCGTGTGACAAAAATTGGCCGAGATATTCGCGTTGAATGTCCAGTGCTGCGCAAACAATGGCACAGGCGTTGATCACACGCGATTTCTTTTTTTCTCAAATTATTAAAAAAATCAACGAGAGTTATCGAATGATATTATCGATTTCCAAAGCAAGTCTCGGTGTTTATTATTTTTCAGTGAAAAAAGAGACAATTTGGAGAAAAAAATGCACTTGTGCGACGGTGGATTCGAAACCGACATTTTTTAAAGAAACGTATGCACACAAAGGGAACCCTTGTAGCTTGAAATTCAGTGTATGTTATTTTGCCGAAGTGTAAACGTTTTTTTTTCTTCATAGTACTGTCGAATTTCGTGCCAAAAAAGAGTATTTGCGGGTAATTTTACTGGACTACTTTGTTTTAAAAAAATCTGCAGCTGAATCACCCATAATTATTGTTGAGACTTACGGCGACCATGCTTTGTGGGAAACGACATGCAGAGATTGGTCCAGACGCTTAAAAAGTCATGATTTTGATGTGTTGAATTGAAGGCATTACTGCACGAAAAGTCATGTCAGACGCTAGCTGAACTTGCAGAATCATTAGGAGTTGATCACACAACAGTTTCTGAACCATTGAAAGCATTAGAAATTTTTTTTTTCAAATAAAGCATTAATTTTCACGAAAAAAACAGCGAGAACTTATTCAATATAGCAATATATAGGGTGTCTCAAAATGACCTGACTTAAATTTATTAATAAAACGTTCTATTTATTTAAAAAGTACGAATATTTTTATTTAAATATAAGGTAGAAACATGGAGGTTATGTGTGGAACACAATATCCGATAAATTACCGTCTAGTCCCTGTTTGCAAACGTTCACTCTTTTGACGAATTTTTCAACAACATTTTGGCATAATTGCAGACTAATTGCATTATTAGTGCGTCCAATTGCTTCCTTGAGCTCCGCAATGGTCTGTACATTGGTTTCTTATCAGGTCTGTACATTGGTTTCTTATCAAGGTGCCTGATTGGAATGAAACGAATCCAATTTAAATCCCAAATTAAATCAACATTAAATTCCTACATTATCGAACCGAATGCGACACGATTCATGATCGATCCTATTGCATTCTGAACATTAAATTTGCTTGACACAATATATAGATATACAAAATGAGCGGATATTAAAAAAAAAATATAAATGTTATCTTAAAACTTGATTCGAATCACATCACTGAAAGTCGTGATCATTATCATTCGTTATATACAGTACTACCTCCCTAAGAGAGCGGTCTAGGGCGGTTAGGGGAAGTAATTCTCGAGAAATTCGTCGCCGAAGCCTTCCCCCACCGCTAGGTTAGCGCGCTCGAAAATCGCGCATGTGGTAGCGTGTATGTGTTTCTCCACTCGACCTCTATGAGAGAGCGCGAACGAAAGTGTTGAGAAAACTGTAAACAAGTTGCGGAAAGTGTACTGGCGTTTCGTCGTTTCATGCGTAAGTATATCTCATTGAATATTGATGTGTAAATCTTTCTTTTTCTTCGCGTTTTTTTTATTCTGCTGTTTGGTATATTTTGTTGTTGCAATATTATAACACATATGAAGGAAACGTTTGTAAAACTTTCAATAATTGTTGAATTATCTTATTGTTCGCAAAAATATACGTAGTATATTCGTTATCGAAACTCGAACATATACAGTAGAACCTCGATTATCCGAACCAATTGGGACCGAGACTAGTTCGGATAATCAAAAGTTCGGATAATCGAAACGTGGGTTTTTTGGGACGAGATCATAAACAACACCTTTTTATATAAAAACAGTACATACATATATATTATAATTTGACATATATGTTAACGTTGAAATATATATATATATATATATATATATATATATATATATATATATATATATATATATAATGTATTTGAAATACCTGAAAAAAGTTGAATGCTTTTTTTATATTTAAAAAAAATAAAATCGTCCATTTTTAATTGACGAACGGCTGTAACGCGTTTTTGAGCGGCTAAGTCTCGCAGCCGTTTGGGAAGGAGAGATTGCGTTGGGTTGCTCATTGTTGCTCACGGCGGTGGCAGCGAGCAACAATGTATCTTTCGCGCCAACGTTCGGATAATTGAGAGTTCGGATAAACTAAGTCATCGTTCGGATAATTGAGGTTCTACTGTACAGTGTACAAAAAAAATGTAACTAACAATTTATCTTGTGTATATACTTCAAGTTGAAATATACAATGTATATATATGTATAAATATTTCATTTTTAGATAAAACGGGATGGCTGAATCTGAAAATTTAATTATGGTGCATGTTTTTTTCTCCGACTTTACGGCTTAAACGTATATATTATTATACAAAGGAATATTATCCATTTGACAATAGTGCGACGTGCGATTTTCTGAAATCGCTCGCGATCTCTTATGGAGGTGTCCGCGACAAACTCGGGAGGCCTCGGGTACACTGGACAGCTCGAGCTAGGTGGGGGAAGCCATAAAATGCGCTCAAGCGGAACGGCGGGGAAATTCTCTCTTAGGGAGGGCTCTCTTAGGGAGGTAGTACTGTATTCTACTGCACTTTGACATAATATCACCACACACCCGTACGCTCATGAAGTGTGCAGGTTTGGTTGAACATTTCGAGCTTTTTCCGTGACTTTCCACATATTTTCGATTTGAATGTAGTAAAGATTCTCAAACGGCGTTCATCAACGAACACTGCAGAATGCAATTGGATATCAATGAGGACTCCCTACACCAAGAAAAAAATCATTGATCCAATATCATTGGTGTTATTGAATGAAATTTCGTTGATTCAAGTGTACAGTTGTTGGTGTAAATAATCCGATTTATTAGTCCAAACAAAACGCTATTGACTTTAATAACATGATAAAATTTAAAGTTTTCTTTTCATTTAAAAGATATACTGTTAGCCGAGAACAATATATTATTGAAACTATCTAAAAAGCTATCGCGAACAAATTACATAGTTTTGAATGCAACGAACAGAAAAAGCGTTTCAATTCATAACATGAAATATTGTTGATTCAAGTACACAAGAAAAATTGAATTTCGCTCGTTTGATTCAGATAAAATATCTCTTGAGTAAATATGTTATTTAATTTTTTTCACCATATCCGATATTGATTTTCGAGTACATTATTCGTTAAAATATTAATATTTTATTTTGATTGAAAAATGTCTGAATTGGTAAAAATATTATGCGAAAATGAAATTTGTTTCTTGCGCATTTGGTTGAAATAATTCAACCAAATCATGGCCGAGCGCCACCGAAATTATGGGTGTGAGGAAACCCGTAGTTCTCGGAGTAACCGCTAGAAGCCGCACGCGCGCTCGTTTCTCGTAAGCGTAACGCGAACCGAAAATGTACTTAAACGTCGGAGAAACTCTAAAGAGTATCGCTTCTTGGCCTGTGGTTAATATCAAAGTGTAGTATCTGTTCTTATCAGTTGAACATCTAATGTTCTCTCCACTATTATCGTGGATGATCATTCTAGTGCTCACTTTTTATTTAAGATTAAAAAAAAATTACTTTCAATTTTTTTAATAAACCGAATTCGATCAAACACTTTATTGTGACAATTCTATCCTATTCCAAAGAACTGCATGCGATTTTCCAAATATTTTCAGCAATACTCGTGAGTGCACATTTATTTGAACCGACAATCAAGAAATGTTTGCAAGTGAACATAGAATCACATTAAAAACATGACTTCTCGAATTCACAAATATATTCTTTTGATTGCAATGAACATTTATTTAATCGAATATTATATTTTCTTCTATCAGAGACTAAATGCGTTGCTGCAGATGACACCTGTACTTTGTGGCAAAAAAATACCATTATTTCGGATCTATATTGTTGATATTTCAATCATGATATACACTTGTCTCTATCTCATACTAGTTGCATGATATTGCACTTTTTATATTGTAAGAAGTACGAAAATGTTGCGTCTCATGGCATATTCGTTTCGATGTAGTGAAGAAATAATTCATTCTATTGATTATATCTTTGCACGAAATAAAAAAAATGTTGTAGCAACCGCTTAATTATTTCATCCATATATCTACGGATTGTATATAGAATTATTTCAATAGAATATAATTTTATTTGAATGATGATGTAGATATTTAGAGAACAGAAGAGATTTAAAAATAAAATAATATGTTATTTAAGTCAATCATATTTTCCAATATTTTATAGTATTGTAACAATCTCATATATCGGTGGGACTCCGGGTTTAGACATTTATTTAAATCAACCAATATATTTTTTTGATTCAATTGGTTTTTTTCTCAGTGTATCTACGAGGGTGGGGTGAAAAGTTTCCGGCCTGACCAAGAGATGGTGCCACTAGGTCTAGTTTTGGAGCGGCGTCCTACAGTACCATTCCTACCGAGCTTGTATGTACAGTTTCAGCCCAATCGCTACGTTAGTTTGCGTTTGAGAGCACATTGCGCGAGACGCTTCCGTTGTTTTCGTAAAAATGGAAAAATTGGAAAAACGTGCTGTCATCAAATACTTCCATTTGAAAGGTTTTACACCAAAACAAACAAAAGAAGAGATGGATTCAACACTAGGAGACTCCTCCCCATCATATTCAACTATTAAGCAGTGGATTTCTGAATTTAAAATGGGTCGTGTGAGCACCTCTGACGAGCCTCGCTCAGGACGGCCCGTTGAAGTCACAACTTCAGAGATGATTGAAAAAATCCATAAAATAGTGTTGGAAGGCCGCAGGTTGAAAGTGCCTGAGATAGCTGAGACCTGTAGGATGTCAGCTGAACGTGTGCGAAATATTTTGCACAAACATTTGAACATGGAAAAGCTGTGTGCAAGGTGGGTGCCGCGTTTGCTAACGCTCGACCAAAAACTGCTTCGAAAAACCATTTCTACCGACAATTTGGCGCTGTATAGGCGTAATCCAAACGAATTTTTGCGTCGATTCATAACTGTTGATGAGGCATGGATCCACCACTACACTCCTGAAAAAGATTTAAGAGCAACGAAGAAGTTATCGAAGCTGTAAATCAGTATTTTGAGGAGCTTGACGAATCTACGTTTAAAACTGGTATAACTAAATTAGAACACCGTTATGAGAAATGTATCAGTGTTGATGGACATTATGTTGAAAAATAAAACAAAAAAAAATTTTAAACATCGTTTTTCTTGGTCAGGCCGGAAACTTTTCACCCCACCCTCGTATGTGCGGTGTTCCATTTCGGGACTCCCAAACAACATTTGTGCACGGGATCATTAAGGGATACTTTTTTTTAATGATACAACAAATTCCGGTTGAGGATTTAAAAAAAACAACTTTAAATGACGTCATTCGGGGAATAGCGCGCGGAATCCACTGGAATATTCCAATTTGGACTCCCTACGAGCGGCGTCCCTGTCAAATCCCTATAGGGATGTGGTAGGATCTGGAGACTCCCGAACAAATTTCGGCATGGGATTGACCATTGTTCATTTCTCGATCAAATGGATCGGGCGGGCTCTCATTTGATGCGATATCGTTTGTTGGTCACGAATTTTCCAGTCTCATTCTTTCCCAGCCCTTATTTAGCCCAGGAGATCGGCTTATTTAGGAAATTCGGTCATAAGGAAAATTGCCTGCTTGTTAGATGTCGCTGATGACAAATGACACTAATAACATCTTTCAATTGGATGAAAAATGACATCGGCCAAATGTCACTAAATTTCAATGTTTCAATCAGCAATTTTTCATGATATTTTTCTACGTTTTTTAAGGCCATATGTACGCGATTTCGCCGATTTTCGAAGGTAAAAGAAATGACGCATATATCGACAATTTTTTTTATACATTATTCATGCACATGGTTAAGTATATGTACAAAAGATCGGAAATATTAACAAATGGCGGAGATATAACAACGCGCACGTTGATGATGAAAGTTCTCGTCATCGATGAGGGTATCTGAAAAATTGAACATATTTATAATTGCATAATGAATATATCTTCAGTGTGAACCAACAATATTATTAAAAAAAACTTATTATAATAAAAATTCGAAACTTAAAATTTTTTTACCCAATTTTCTGTCGGTATTTTATTTTTTATATTTTTTTGTGTCATTGAAACTTTTGTTTCTGTGGATCACACGATAGGTAATGATACCAAGAATATGTTTAAAAAACTTCAAAGCGATCTGAACCTTCGTTCAATCAATCAAGGAACCTTTGGACCTTTCACAAGGTTCAAAAAAGTGAATCGTGGAAAAACGGCTCTGAAGTTGGCGGTCAGGCGCGCCGCGCGGTGCTATTGTATTATAATAGTCGGTCTATTATAAATGCAATCTTATCTTAGTTTTTGGAATTTTTCAATTCTGTGAAGCTTAAAATATTCTCAACCGTTCAGGCTAATGGAATAAAAAATAAAAAATAAATGAACATTTTTGAATTTTTTCGCGTATACAAGGCCTTAATGTATATGAGTGATTTTGTTGAAAAAGGCCAAGCTTCATCGCACCCGATATACGCGCCATTGCGCACTACATGTATCGAGTATACATCCTTCTTTGCTTGCTCTTTGAGGTATCTCTCGCTTTATCCACTCCTGTCTGAGAGGATTTGCAATGGGAATTTCCACAGGACTTGGAACACTCCCAAGTGATCGGCAAACGAAGTGAGAAGTGTGGGCGCAAAAAAAAAGAGTTTTTTTCCTACTGCTTCGTCCCTCTCTTTCTCTCTCGCTGGCGTCTGCTCTCCCGCATCCTTCACACAGCTCGAACCCTTGCCCGTCGACGCCGAGAACACGCCAACCAATTCCCACTGTCATCTGGTCCGTTGAAGGAAATAGAAGAAAAAAAAGAGGGAATCCCGGGATAAATCCATTGAACGTCATTTCCTTTGGGCGCAGAGTGATAAGAAAAAAAATCAAGGGAAACGGAAATTCATCGGGTTTTGCGGCTTGAACAGAAAGGAGTATCGAGCGTGCGTTTGCGAGCATGCGAAACCCAGGGGATATTCTCGAATTAATTTGTACCCTTCAGCTAAGTTTTGAAAAAATATATATGTTGAAGCAAATGTTTTAAGGTTTTTTGAGAAACAAAATTAGTCGCGTATCTCTGAAATATAACCAAAAAACAAAATTTTTGAAAAATTCGATAATTTTTTCACCTGTTTTTGTGGTCAGAATATTTTAAAAAAATGTTTACAACATAGTTTTATCGATGTTCACAACATACATTTTTTTCGTCAACATCAGTTGAGCCGTTTGCGAGATACACTATTTTTTTTATCTTGCTTTCCCTTTCCATAACTTTTATAAGAATGCAATTACGAGGTTGATATATTTGGAGGACTTTTTAATCACATCGATGCCAATTCTAGGCTCGATACATGCGAGAGGAAATTTTACTCTCCCTTAGACCCTTTACCTGTACGCATCAGGATTTGAATAGTTTGCTCCTCGCTCGAATATTTTTGATACCGAAAGAATTTCATTTACTTTGTTTTTCTCCACTTTACAATTATCCAAAACCCCAAGCAAGTTTTGTGACATTGACGCATCGTCGGCAGTCAAAATTTTCTTCAATCCATCTTCTTCCTTTATTTTTTATTATTTTGGGGAGATTACGATATCTTTGGCGCCTAAATTTGACCATTGGATTATGAAATATGGCCGAAAAAAATACGAAAAACAAGAATAACTTTGTTCGTTTTGAGCCTTAGTTTTGGATTTACAGCGCTTCGAAGAGAAAAAGTGTATTTTTCCGATTTTCTGTGTAAATCGAATTTTCCACGTGTTTTACATTGTTACGTCGTACTTTGTTTAGGTTTGTTCTTGTTTATTTTCTCGAAATAGCGCATTCCGAAGAAAGTTACATTAACGCAAACAAGCTAAATCGCTTAATAACGAATAATTCGTAAAATTTCCTGTATCTTCTAAAGGAAGCCAAAATCGCGATTTTTTTATTCTCAAAAAAGTGTTTCTTTTGCGCCAAATATGAATAATCCACGATCAAATTAAGGCACCAGAGATATCGTAATTGTGCCCAAGCATATGCCGGAAAAATGAAATTAAGAGCACCTAAGACTAATCAACGTTGAACGGTATCGTACACATATCGAAAGTGCTCCAGACCCACCCAACGATTCCACACACACATCGAAGGTGCTCCAGACCCACCCAACAATTCCACACACACATTGAAGGTGCTCCAGACCCACCCAACGATTCCACACACACCTCGAAGGTGCTCCAGACCCACCCAACGATTCCACACACACAAAAGTCGCATTTTCTATCGAATATGGACGCTGCATTGTCAAAATTGGGAACCATAAACATAATAATGCTTCGACTTTCAACCCCCTGTTTCACCCCCTTAAACGCCGAATTTCAATTTTTGTCACTCTTGAAAAAAGTCTTATTTTGGGCCAAATATCAATAAACCAGGGTCAAATAAAGGTGCCAAAGATATCGTAATCGTGCCATTATTTTTCTTTTTTTTTTCAAATTTACATCTCAGTTCTCCATTGAGAATACTAAAAAAATATTCCCCTAATTTCTCGCAGGCCCATTCGGCCAAAAAAAATTGGTCATCTGAAAGGAAAATATTCATCGAATATTTTCGATACAGAAAGACTCTCCCTTTTTTTCTCCAATATACAATTGTCCAAAACCCACAGCAAATTTTATGACATCGTCGCATCTTCGGCAACCAAAATTTCCTTCACTCCATCGTCTTCCTCTATTTCCATTATTTTTCTTCTGTTCCGCAAATGTACACCTCAATTCTTCATTGAGAATACTAAAAAAATATTTGCCCAATGTCTCGCAGCCCCAATTGGCCAAAAAATTGGTCGGTTGGAAGAATAATGTCACTGCATACCAACGTTGCAAACTTCAAATTCATCATCATACTCGACTACATCAGATCTATAGTCCCAATATTGAAGAAGAAGAGGTAAAAAATAATAAATGTTTCATTCGATCGAAATATATTTTATGTACGAGACGATTCGATACGTCTGAAGCTTTTATCTCGTCGCTACACTTTTCTTGATGCCAGTTAAATTGAACGAAAGTAAATTTCATCTGCGTCAAGCTGATTATTTGACGTCCATAAATTCGCATTACTTCAGGTACATTGACATTCACTTGTACACGTGCATCCACAACTACACACACACACATACGCATGCGATAGAAGTCGAGGCGCGGTACTGCTAACCGTATATACGTCTTAAGGGGATCGATACGAATAAAGCGACCAGTGCAGCTAGACCAATATATATATATATATATATATATATATATATATTAGAACACACTATAGATTAACCTATAACCAGGCTGAGACATAAATTTTTCACAATCCTCTACGGTCGTTGTCCATGTACTCGAATTTTCATTCACTGGAGAAAATACCAGTCTCGAGACGGAGACAAAATGGATTTTGGAACATCGTTCAGCCACGAGTGCATCCAAAATACATTACAACTTTGGCGATATTTGGCTGACTTCTGGCTTATCGCTTTAGAGCTTCGGAGAGCGTTGAAAGTTTTCCCCACCTGTCTTTCCAGTTCATCGGTTGGCATAAAGCTTTAGCGGTGTTCGAAAAATTGCAACAAAAGGATTTATCATTGAAAAATGGAAAAGAGGTTCCTCGTAGGAAGAATGGTTGAAAAAAAAGTGAAAGCGATTCAGCCGGTCCCCGTTGAAACTGCTCAAGTGTTGCGAACGCAGACTTGGCGAAAGTGACTTTGAAAAAAAGACCCATTTTGAGTTTCAAAAAAATCACGGAGATCGAACAATTCGTACATGTGGTCGCGAACTTTCAGAACTTTGACTCGAAGCTCTAATCACTTTATTTCTCTACACTTCGATCTTCTGGAAACCGCAAAAAAATCGTTGTTTTTTCAACCTTGCAAGGTTGAAACCCTGCCTCGATACGTGGTTTTCCTTAAGTATTCGTATTATGCTCTCCATCTTCCGTAATCGGATCTTATCAACCCCCCCCCCCCGCCCCCCCCCCCTCGATTGCGGTTTCCATGCTGCGGTGTTTCTTTTTTTCCTTCACTATCCATTTCCTACAAATGTCTGCGCTCGCTAGTGCATCAAATACGCAACGTATAGGTATTATGATATGAAGACGTCACTGATTCACCGGTGTATGTACGGATGTATTGGGCCGCTTGGTTGCCAACTCCGACCTCGATTCCGTCGCCAAACAATCAGGCTCCGATAGCAAGCAGTTCCCGCTGGCTCTTCTCTGTACCGATCATACACGTGCGCGTGTGTATACAAATGTGTGTTGTTCAGAATGATGAGGGCGTATTTCCAGCAGAGCTTGGCACCCCAGTTGTGCGACGGTGTGCCCCGGAGGCATGAATTATGTCACATCTGCGAATATACCTATATACGAGGTATTCCAAGTGTTTTTTGAACGGCCTAAAAGCCTGACCTTCAATCTTTGTCAGAGTTGGTGATGTTTTAGTATTATATATTTTAAGTACTTGGCATGTTTTTCAGATTTTTATCGTCTCGATAGCTCGGCTAACTCGGAGATAAGATTTGACACGTGATAAAATTTCAAATGATCGTATCGTAGTGATCTTCCCGTCGTACGAAAAAATGTCCTCTACAAAAAAGATGCGTTTTTCTATAAACTACGGTGAAATTTTTTTTTTTAATTTTCCAAGCACTGCAACATCAAAAAAAAAGAAATACACTTTTATTTTTTAATTTTTTAACCCCAACAACTAGGTTGATCCTGCTGAAATTTACACTGCATTTTCTTTTATGAGTGTAAAACAACATGTGTAAGTTTCATTCTGGGCTGGACTTGCGTTCAATTGATATCGTCGTCTTACATTCAATGGGAAATTGTTTTTGTCGAATAACTCGGCGATTTACAATTTTTAAGTAAAAATGGTAATGATTAAACTTGTAGAAAATCGAGTGCTTTACAACTTGGGTCATTATCGTTTTTTCTCTACCGTCGATATTTTTCGAATTAAACCTGGAAAAAGCGGCTATAGCACTATCTCGTTTATTTTCAACTTTAGGGCATAAACGAACATGAATAAACTTATAGAGAATGACATTTTGGACAATTTTTGTTCCTACTTTTTTTCCCCTAGAATCAATATTTAAGGTCGTACGCTAACGGTAAAAAAAAGCGAGAAGCGTGAAAATATTATTTCGCGAACCATTCGCTCTTTTCTTTTCGAGATTCAAGGGCATATCAAAAAGCGCATATCAGAAGTGCTTCGAGGATTGGAAAAAGCGCCGGCATACGTGTATTATATCCGGGGGGAATTACTTCGACGGGGACAAAATAGATATTGATGAATAAATAAATATTTTTCGGGAAAAATAAGAAGTCACCTTATATATATATATATATATATATATATATATACACACACACTCAGAGTGGCACGAAAAGTGACGTACAAAGAAAAAATCTAGATGCCTCGTATACCTATCCGAATCACTCCCATCTATGTTCTACAATTATTTTATTTTTTGAGAAACAAAGCATTTTTTTTATTTCTCTCTTTTGTGTATATTCTTACCGAGCGAGTTTTTTTTCACTTGTGTTATCGTTATAGACTGCACTGTTGAGCAATCAACAAATTATTAATTGAACACTAACGTAAACGCCTTAGAGTATGATGAAAAGTTTGAAAAATAGGTTTGAGATCAGTTACTAAAGTTCAGATGATAAGACAAAATACTTATTCTAGTCTAAATGACTCTCAATTGCTTTTAAACATTTCTAAGAGAAAAGTGCATTTACAAAAATAACTTATGTTACAGAACTAAAAAAAAATTGCTTTGTTTCTCGAAAAGTAAAAAAGATCGTAGAACATGATCATAGATACGAGGCATCTGGATTCTTCTTTTAGACATCTCTTTGCAGGCCACTCTGTATATCTATACATAAATGTATATGTACACGAATGTGCACTTGCACGATAGTACATATAGGCATGGGGGGGGGGGGGGATGTAGCGTGCCGAATGGGAGGGAATCTTGTCAGTTTCCTCAGAGTGTTTCAGCTCGTTCCACTTCCGATCATTTATTTAACGCCGACAATCATGCGCCAGGTAAGGATACGTCTTGGAGTTCTCGTTGCGGTACGTCACACCGGGACGTCTCGTGAGACCACAAAGTCGAACGCGAAACCGAAACTCGCACGAGCCGCGGCGCACGTTCCAACGTTACAGACACGAGGGCCATTCTTTTTCAATCAATTGGAGCTTCGAAATTCTCGAAGATCTTTCTTTTTTTTTTCTTCTCCAGCGTCCAACCCTCAGCGAGAATCGCGCACGATGAATTTGGAAGATTGTTCAGAGTTGCATGAAGAAGAGTTGCTTGAAAAGTTGCTCTGGGTCATGTATGTCATGTGAAAGGAATAATTTTTTATTCCTAGGGTAATATATTATATAGGGAATATACAAGGGCCATGTTCAGAATCATTTATCTTATGAATTGTGCGATGGTTAACTAACATTTATCTTACGAATTGTGCGATGGGAATATACAAGGACCATGTTCGGAATCATTTATCTTAAGAATTGTGAGATGGGCAACATTCGAGCAGCAACAATAAACGAAAACAAGAGAAACATGAAGTTCGATCATTCCAACATAATTGAATCTTTACATTTTTGTGGCGATTTGCACAAATTGGCTTTTTTTAGATCGGTGATTAGTCAGCTTTTGATTCATCGATTAGGTTTTTAAATAACTTTTCAAAAGGACTTTGGCAGACATGGAATATGGCGTTGGGTTCATTGTGATGAATCCAACGCCTAATAATTTTTCTTTATTGACATTATCATTTTTGTCTGTGGAAAAAAGTATCTCGAGAATGTAGGAGACCCAAAAGACGAGAGGCGAGCATCATCAAAACGCTGAGAATGAGGTTTTTCGGTTTCTTTTGCCACCCCCCTACCTTCGTTTTTCCGCGCCTTCCGTCGTTTGCCCTCAACATCTTTCGCCTTCCCTCGCCTTCTCTTCACGCTTTTTGCCTTCCCCCGCGCTCCCTTTCCTTCTTGCCCTCCCTCGTCTTTTCTCGAACCCTTTCGCCCTCCCTCGCCGTCTCTCGTCCTCCCTCGTCTTTCCTTGACTTTCCTCGCCGTCCTTCGCCTTCTTTCGCCTTCCCTCGCCTTTACTTGACCTCGATCGCCCTCCCACGCTTTCTCTCGCCCTCCCTCGCCTTCTCTCGCCCTCCCTCTTATTCCCTCGTATTAGGCGTTGGATTCATCACAACGAATTCAACGCCTAATAACATTTCTTCATTGACATTATCATTTCTTTCTGTGGCAAAAAGTATCTCGAGAATGTAGGAGACAAAAACACCCGAGGCGAGCATTATCGAAACGCTGAAAATGAAGTTTTTTGGCTTCTTTTGCCACCCCTCGTCTTCTCTCGTTCCCCCCCTTCCCTCGCCCTCCCTTGTTTTCTTTCGCCCTCCCTCGCCTCCCCTCGCCTTTTCTCGAATCCTTACGCCCTCCCTCGTCGTCTCTCGTCCTCCCCCGTTTTCCTTTGACTTTCCTCGCCGTCCCTCGCATTCTCTCTGCTCCTCTTGCCATACCTCGCGCTCCCTCACCTTCTTTCGCCTTCCCTCGCCTTTTCTCGACCTCGCTCGACTTCCCGCACCGTCTCTCGCCCTCCCTCGTCTTTTCTCGTCTTTCCTCGTTCGCCCTTGCCTTCCCGCGCCATCTCTTGCCTTCCCTCGTGCTCCCTCGCCTTTTCTCGACCTCGCTCGCCCTCCCGGGCCATCCCTCGCCGTCTCTTACCCTCCCTAGACCCCTCTCACCATTCCTCGCAATCTCTCGCTTTTCCTCAATCCCTTTCGCCTTCTCTCGCCTTCCCTCGGTGGCGAAGAGGCAAGGGAGGGCAAAAGTTGACCTCACTACGTCAAGTGTTAGTGTATCATTTTTCTTGCCGTTTTATTTGCACGAGACATTCGCTCTTTACATTTAAATATTAATAACTATTTCCTGAATCTGTTTGAAGATTCTCCAAACTATTCTTGGGCGCTTCAAAAAGATTTTTTTAGATATCCGAGTCAATATTATATAAAAATAATAATGAAAACAATAATAATAATCAATAATCAATAATAATAATGTTGATATAGGAAATTCTTAATTTATACAAATGCGAAAAAATCAATCGCAATGAATATATATATATATATATATATATATATATATATATTTCAAGGGACTCTCTGTCATTCAACAGTTGACGTTCTCGGCTCATTCGAATCACTATTGAACGGCATTATCCATAGAACATCTTTCCATTTTGACAAAACTCGCGGGTGGGATCACCGCAATTGAGTTATTTCGAACACGGCACGGTGCTTTTGATCAACATCCGTTCATCGTTAGTTGTTACACTGTAACACTGCACGCGAAGGTACGCGCGCAACATTTTCAGTACACAGTCGACACCGTTTCTCTCTGTTTTCCTAACGAAGTACCATTGACACGCGACCAACCTCACGCTTGCACTCTTCGAGCCTGTCCCATTCTCGTGTTTTCCCGTACTAACAGCTGAAAAGATAACAACGCGTCGAGAACGCGTACACGCGTACGCAGAGAGTCAACGTCCATTCAGAGCACAGCGGCGACTACTATTTTCGTGGTTCGCGAGCAATAAAAAGTATCGTCAAGCACCAACAATAAAGCTTAATTTGCTTGCGGACGATATAGCCTAACTTTGCTACTAGGATTTTAACATCGATAGACAACGGTCGAATGCGCGTGGGGAAACATTCGTGGGAAAAATAACTGACGTCGATTTTTCGGAAAGCTGATTTTCTTTTTCTTTTTCGATAGATGAATTTTAAAACCAACTGCTTTGAGAAACAAGATGGAACAAAATCGCATTGAACGTGATGAAGGGTACCACCGGATCTTGCAGTGCGAAGATTTTTATATTTAATCGGAATTTTCGAATATTTCCATTACAAAAAATTAGCAAACATTTTTTGCACGACTTTGTTTTTCTGGTTTTTTTTTTGACACGCGCTTTAATTGGGGCACACACACACGCATATATAATAATAACTATGATAAATATAATAATAATGGTTATTATAATTATTGATTATGTATGATAATGATTATTATCGTTAATACTATTAACAATTATTATCGGAATTATTATGATTAATAATAATAACAATTATTATTATTATTATCATTATTATTGCACATACGAGTAGCCGCGTAAAGTTATTTTTTCCATTGGAATTTTCGTGTCAGTAACAATTTAATAAACAAATAAGCGTATTTTTTAAAATTGAATTTTGCATACTGCTAATTTTGTTCCGAACATTTCTTACAATTTCACTGCTCAATTAGGTTATCGAAACATTTCTATATATATACATACATACGTGCACACATGCATGTGTACACACACACACACCGACGGCCTGAAATTGGGGCGCTGCCGAATTTTCAATTTTCTCCAATTACACGCGATTGATGATTTTTTTCTTCTTTTTTTTTCATACAGAACTCTCTCCGAATATTCCCGAAAGACCGAAGGCACATTTTGATTTAACACGCGCGCAACTCCGAATCAAATCAAGCTCCGATTGAGCCTGGCCTTAATTGTCATGTACATGCACACGCCAATGATTTTGCTTCGATGGTGCCTGCGCGTCGAATTCTCAAATTCTCAAGCGCACCAGCTTCAGAGTGCAAATACCGATGTTGAAGCGTACACTCGTTGTATCTAATTTTTTGTACTTCTTATCATTGCCCATTTTGTGTGCGGGGGGGTCCCCCCTCTCTCTCTCTCTCTCTCTCTCTCTCTCTCTTTGTCTCGTCCTACCGAGAACGCGCTGCACGGAGATTGCAGCACAATCGAGTGTACTCGAGCGAGTGTCGGGTCGATTTAACGAAGAAGCTTTCTCATACACTCTATTAACGAAAGGGAGAGAAAGAGGGAGAGAGAGAGAGAGAGAGATCGACAAGCACTTATTCATCGCCAATTCGCGTTTTCTACCTTTCTCACTTACACACACCCTTTACTGTGTTTCTTAACGGCTTTTCGACTGTGTGCTTACCGATACCCTCGTCGTTTCTTTTGTACACAGGGTGGCCTGAAAAGTGACGTCGAAGAGGAAAATGAATCACCCCCATCTACACTACCATCCAAAAGATTCCGGACACTTCAGATAATTGCAAAACTTTCAATCACTAGATAATCGCCAAATAATGTTAGAATAATACAGTTCATTTCACTTATTATTTTACGAAGATAGTATATAGCTCTGTATAATCAATTATATTACTCTAATACAATTTTGCAATTATCCAAAGTGATCGAAAGTTTGGCAATTATTTGAAGTGTCCGGAAACTTTTGGCCGGTAGTGTATGTTCGACGATATTTCTTCGTTTAAAAAAAAGCATTTTTAATTTCACTGTTTCGTGTATGTACTTTTCTCGCGATTTTTTTTACTGGTATTATCATTACGGAGTGCACAGTTGAACGATAAATCCACGACCAACTGAACACTAACGTAAATGGCTTGAATATGCTCAACAGTTTGAAAAATAGGTACGAGAGGATCAGTCGCTAAAATGTAGATCTTAAAAAATTCGAGTACTAGTCTAAATGATTTTCAATTGTTTCAAACAACTTCTAACAGAAAAATACGTACACAAGAGACGAGAAAATAATAAATAAACCTTGGCTACAGGAAAACTCGATGAAAACATTTGAAGATGCTTTTTTTCTCGACAAGTAGAAAAGATCGTAGAACATGATAAAAGATTCGAGGCATCTCGATTTTCCTTTTAGCCGTCACTTTTCAGGACACCCCGAGATATACAGGGTGTCCCTCTTATCTCTGCCACCGAAATAACTCGGTAATTATCGACGTCACGAAAAAATGTTCCAGACAAAAGTTGTACGCTGTGAAGGGGGCCGTCAAATCTAAATAGGTGACCTTGAATCACCTTGAACGACTTTGACCCCCCAATGGTTTTTTATGCGGGATGAGGTGCTCCACAAGATGGTTGAAAAAATGTACCATTCTTTAAAAAAAAAGTGGAGGTGACCTTCACTGTGCGTCGACGCCTCCACCGAAGCAAAAAAATGGTCGCATTTGATGGCCCCCTTCACACCGTACAACTTTTGTCCAGAACTTTTTTTTGTGACGTCGATAATTACCTAGTTATTTCGGGTGGCAGAGATAAGCGGGACACCCTGTATATATATACACAGGGTGTCCGAAAACTGAATGCGTTCCCTGAAATGGGGGGTTGGGGGTGAAATTCTGAGTCGATTCATATAAGCATGCGTGTGTCTCAGATCAACCCCTGAACAATTATTAATTTTTAAAGGCGGGCCAATCAGGTGCGCCCGCCTTTAAAAATGAATAACAATTCAGGGGTCGATCTGAGACCCACACATGCTTATATCAATCGACTCAGAATTTCACCCCCAACCCCGCATTTCAGGGAACGCAGTCAGTTCTGGGACACCCTATATATATACACATATATATATACACACAGAGGTACAACCATACAAACACGTGTGTGTATGTGTGTATATATATATATATATATATATATATATATATACAGGGTGTCCCATTTTAATCTTACACCTCAATTTTCTCGAAAAATATTGCTCGGACGAACTATTGTGTGGAACAAAACTTCTAGGGATTGAAGGGGGACGTTTGAAAAAAAATTATTTGAGGAGCCAACATTCAAAATGGCGGCGTTACAAAGGCTGACATGTTTTTTTCAAACGGAAACATAACTTTTTTTTATTGCCAAAAAATTTGTCAGCTGAAAACTAAAAACTTTTGTTGAAAAAAAATTTTGATAAAATTCATAGTTTTCAAGTGAGAACGTTTGATAAAGTTCATAGTTTTCAAGTTCTGGGTAACGCGAATGGTCTGCAACAGACTCAGCCATGCAACCTCCTACGCTTTGGCTAACGCAAATGCCGGTGGTAGGGACAATTAGACTAAATGTCTCACGGCAAGCCGCTCAATGTCGTATTTTCGAATGTATGACCACTTGAACAAAAAAAAATCAAATTTTTTTGTTGAACATTTTTTTTTGTTTTCAAATTTGGACGATATCTTATGAGAAAATTTTGGAGGAAAATCGATGAAAAATAGTTTTTTTCCATTTTAATAGCGTTTGTGCCATTTTCAGGCCCAAAAACGTGTTTCTTGAAATCCTTGACGAACTTTGATCACGATGGGTAGAAAAACACACACACACACACACACACACACACACACACACACACACACACACACAAATCCTGGATACATCTGAAATAATTGAAAATGATGTTCTCACTTGAAAACTATGAACTTTATCAAAAATTTTTTTCAAAAAAGTTTTTAGTTTTCAGCTGACAAATTTTTTGGCAATAAAAAAAAGTTATGTTTCCGTTTGAAAAAAACACGTCAGCCTTTGTAACGCCGCCATTTTGAATTTTGGCTCCTCAAATAAATTTTTTTCAAACGTCCCCCTTCAATCCCTAGAAGTTTTGTTCCACACAATATTTCGTCCGAGCAATATTTTTCGAGAAAATTCAGGTGTAAGATTAAAATGGGACACCCTGTATATATATATACTCGTGTTTGTATGGCTGAATCTGTGTGTGTACCTACAAGAATTTCTCGCCACCTGGCTAATTGTTCGCTCTTCGTGTACACGTGTACGATGAACCATCTACTTACCATGTTACCGGCTCCTCAGCGAACAGCGCGTTATCATAAGACTAATGTTATTATTTTTAGTGGATACCCGTGCAAACGCAGAACCGAGGAAATGAAAAATTTTTGCATAATACAAACTTCCGCGTATCTCACTAGTTTTCCTCATCACCTCGATCATTATAAAGTACCAAGCGCAAACGCGCGATCCTTGCCAGAAAGCCCGAGAGCATAATAAGTGTTATTATATTTCGCTACGTTGTTTGTCTAGTAATATGGCGAGGAAATCAACAAGGCTCATAATGCAAGAGAAACAAGGGACGACTAATCATTTTATTATGGGCAAATGATTGGTTCGTAGGAATCAAATGGCTCTGCATAAGCTTGGAGCTCAAGAATACTGGTTGATTTTCTATTTTTTGTTCTGATGAGTGTAGAAGGATGACGAGATTGGGACTTTACGAACGATTAATTTAGCTTTGAGTTTTTTTGTAATTGAGAAATATTGGTAGACAATGAAGTTTTTATTATTTAAAGAAAGTGCTGTGTTAAGACTCTACGCTATAAAACTATGCAATGAAAAAATCGTATTGAATTGAAACTTTAAACTTATGCAGACCCGTCAAGGAATCACGACAGTGTAAAATTTTCAAAAAATCGATTTTTTTTTACGTTATCCGATAGTATAGACGGTTATAAGCATGGATCTGGCATCACTGATTGATCGTAAGTAGACGATTTATATGAAAATTCTGCACTCGAAATTTTAGACTCGTTTTTCTCGAAAAGTCGTTTTTCAAAGCGGTGTACACTCTTAAAGGAGGAGTTTTCAAGCTATCCGTCTAAAATTTTGACACAACATTCTTCACGTCATTCTTCATCTTGCTATGGAAGGTTTTTTTAAATATTCATATTTTTTAACGAAAAATTGTCAAAATAATAGACTAAATTTGATACTTTTTTTCGAACCGCCGCCATTTTGTCAATTTCGATTTTTAAAAACCTCCACAGCAAAATAGCGGCAAAATATTGATCATACTGATCAATAATCTTTTTACAAATTTTCTTTCAGATAATATTTCCGACCACAATCGTGAGGACTCCTATTTTTCGAAGACGTTTTCAATCGTTAAAAAAATGTTAAAACAAATGAATAAATAAACGTTTCAATATTTATTTTCTGTTATTCACGGGTGCTTTGATTTTACATAGAAAAATCAGACTTAGCGTATTTTGACCGTAGGAAAAAAAATCGCGAAAATCAGCGATTTTTCGACCTGTTACACTGTGATGATTCCTAAAATTAAAGAATGAGTTTTGTCATGGTCGAGGTTGTCGATCAATTCCGAAGATATCTTGTTATTATTGGATCGAAGAAAACATTTCTAGACATAAAAAAATACGAATATATCAATGATTCCTTTTTTTCTCGTGCGTATGAACATACATGTCCAATTAATGGCGATGATAGATGCCACGGCGGTAACACCTTTGCCGACACTCTCGTCAATCATAGCAGCCGCGCAAAAATAATTACCCATCCTCGCAAATGGCCCCTGCAATAAAATGTGTCCAGAAAAAAAAATGATCGACTCATCGCGGAGACACGCCGTGTACAGCGTCGTTATTGAATTCCGCATTCTTCGGGCGGAAAATTCGAGGAACGACAAGATCGTGGTTCAAAATGATCACCTTTCTTTCGTCGTGGAATTTAGTAAAAAAAAAAAATCATTAGCCATGCCTTCGCGATCCCTCCGGAATTCAATAATTCAATAATTAAAAAATAAATATCTTCACGCGTGCACATTTTCAACGTGCTTGCGCTTGGCTTTTGTCAGGCGTTGATAAAAAAAGATTGCACCCGTTATTCGACGCAAAAGCCGATAAAGTTTCGCGGATAATCGAACCCCGCTCTAAAGAGCCTGTGGAGAGACTCGGATTTTTTTTCACTTCTTCCTTCGTAGCTTTTAAGGCCTTACTTGTAGCGCAAAAAAGGCCTTTTTCATGAATTTTTTTAAAGAAAACTACAAAACTTTTTTAATCGATCAATATACCATCTTAAAGAACACATCTTGAAGAACTTTCAGTAATTTTTTTTATTGAAAAATATTACATTTTTTAGTGGCAATTGGCCGTCAATGAAATAATGTTTTTATATACACGGTTTGCGGTGACCAACATTGCGGCGAAGTGGATCATCTGAAAAAAAAAATGCGGATGGATTTAGTCAAATATAAGTATAAACTAGTCTTTAATCGAAGGATTTTAAAAAATATTCATTTTTCACAAAATGGCGGACAGTCAAAGTTAATGGTTCAATTTTAACGAAAAAAAACGGCCGTTTTTTGGCTATAAAACGGCCATTTTTTTTCGAAAAAAAAATCGAACGATTAACGACTACATTTTTATGTATTAAATAAGCCTGCAAAATTTCAAGTAGATCGGTTCATTAGTGTTCGAGTAATCTTGGTCACCGACTTCAGAAATGCCATTTTGAGAAAAACGCGTTTAAAGTTTCAATTAGCCGGTCGTTTACACAACGGATTCTTCTCTTTCAACGCTCATATCTCAGTCAATTTTGTTCGGATCGACTTGAAATTTTCAAGACACATTCTCAGATACTTATACTTCAAAAAATGAAATTAAAAAATCGTTTTTTTTTTCAAAATCGCAAGTGGGGGTAACCCCTTAAAACGGCGGATTTATTTCGCTTGTCAATACGACGTGAAAGATTTATTTCAGTTTTCGCAACGCTTTTGAACGCGGTTGCACGGTAAATTGGAAACGAGAGTTAAATGAATGAAAACCGGGCATGCGTAGAGAGGAAGAGAGCGAGACGAGGAGCGAAAGACGATAAGGGATTCAAAAAGAAAACTCAAGTGAGAACTCTCTTTTCTCTTCCCTGGGGGGCAAGATTCGTTAGCTACAACGAGAGAGGCCGCAAAAACGTGCACGCGAACGTCTACCCCTGACTAGGACGCATCCTGCATTCAGCTCTTGAAATATTGTCCCCCCTCGTATTCGCTCCCTGTCCGCTTAATTTCTCTAAAAGCCAGAATTTAAAAAATCCCACTCATTCTTGTCCTGATTTGCGATAGCGATGAAAAATCGACAGCGGAACGGGCCACACTGCCAAAAAAGATATTCAATTTAAATAGGATCGTTTTTAATCAAATACTAATAATAATCAAATACAAAATACTACGATCGTATTTGTTTCAAAGATATATTTTCGATGTTGTTTCAGCTATTCTTTCAAAATATTAAATGTATTCAAATTGAATAAATAAAGATTCGATTGAAATAAATCTTTATTTGCTTACAATGTACGCTGTAAATCTAAGTGTACCATATGCATACAATATTTTGTACATCCAAAATAAAATGAAACACTTGATTAAGAGTTTTACCACAACGATTTTGTATTGTACTTCGTCATTCCCTGGCCTTTTGAAATGATTTTTTCCGAAGAATATATTTCACCTGTATGGGAATCGAACCTAGAACCTACGCATATAGCTACGCACGTATAAGCGACCACATCAATTCCTATAATTATTTGTTGTATTACATAAAATATATCAATTAATTAATTTCATTGTGATAATTAGAGAATTTTATCGAATAACATGCTATAGATTTTTCAAACATAACCTATCTGTCTGTGTGTGTGTGTGTGTGTGTGTGTGTGTGTGTGTGTGTGTGTGTGTGTGTGTGTGTGTGTGTGTGTGTGCGTGCGTGCGTGCGTGTGTGTGTGTGTGTGTGTGTGTAACATTCCTCTCTCCACTTTCTCTACCCCCACACCCCTTTCCAATAAAGATATATTAGTTCAATCGAATAAAAAAATGGTTGACTCTACGAAAAGGCTATTTAGTTTTAATTTAATAAAAAATCAAATAGTACACCATGTATATAATAATATAAATGTAGTTGATTTAACTAAATTGTTTTTTGAACAGATGAGACCGAATCACACATTTGTTAGGATTAAATAAAATATACAGTTATTTGACGATACTAAATAGATTTTGATTTGAACAAATAAATATATTTGAAATAAATAATTTCAATAATGGAATGTAATAGGAAAAAATTGGTTCCACGAAAAAACTAGTTAATTCAAATTGTAAAAAAAAATCAAATATATGCAGTTAGTTAATATCAATAGAATTTTACTGTCAGTGCACACGTTTGGACCAAAAAATTGGACACGAAGTTGAATAATTTTTTTACCATCAAAACTAATTTCAAAACGTGTGATCATTTTTAATTAGATGGATATCTGGACTCAATCTCGAATTCTTCTCTCGTATTTTATGTTTATCAAGTAACAAAACGCCGCCAAAAATCTCCCTGTCTAATATTGTCGAATTGTTTTTGTTTCAGGTGAGTTTCCTTTATTTTTGGTTCCGAGGGCCGGATTTTTGCGCTACGTAAGTGTAATTACATAATTCTATAGTTCCATATATTTCTGATGAAGATTCACGAAGACAACGAGAAGTGGCATCACTGTGGAATTTATCATGGCGTCTATTTGTTAGGGAGTAACTATTGTCGTTCGATTTTTTTCCGCATTAACTGATACTATGTATAACGATCGAACAGAGCAAAGTAGACATTTCTCTAACGCCCCCTATTGTCCAGGGTGTTTGGCGCGTGAACCGACACAATTTTTGGGAATTGGGGCGGTCATTTACCACTTTTTTTTACCCTTAGACCCTATGTCCTAAGTGTCACGGTAATTAAGATATAATATTTAAACAAACAAAAAAATAATTACCCGAAATTTTGCCTTTAAATCGTCATAACTTTTTTGTTTGTGGTTGTAATGTCAAGAAATAAATTTGTTGTATTCTGCAATGTATGCTTATTGTGAATCAATCATTATTTTACACGATTGTTCTCAAGAAAATGGCTCATGAGCTTCCGAAATCTTAAAAATGCGTAAATGCATGAAAAATGTCAACTTTTAAATCCATTATAAAATAAATTAAAAACTATTTTGAACTATTTGGTTTGTTTGAAAGAGTTCTCTTGTTTATACCTTTTTGAACGGTGTGCTACTTGTCATAGAAATAATTTATTATGTGGTAAAGATGAAGAGAATAAGTTTTTTTTTATAATGAATTTAAGAGTCGAAATTTGTCATACATTTACACTTTTTTGAGACTAGAAGCTTAAGAGTCATTTTCTTGAAACCAATTGTGACAAGTAATGATTTATTTATAAGGAGCATACTTTTTTTTTTGGATTTATGTATACATGTTTACATACATACAATAAGCATACATTGCAGGATATAACATAACTTATTTCGTGCTATTACAACCACAAATCAAAAAGTTTTAACAATTTGAAGGCAAAATTTCGGGTAATTGAAAAGAAAAGAAAATTATTCCTCCATTACCGTGACATTTAAGACATAGGGTCTAAGGGTGAAAAAATAGCAGATGAGCCCCCCCCCCCCCAATCCCCCAAAAAAATATACTATATATAAATATCAAAGAAGTCAAAAATATGTTTCCATTTTTTGTTTCGCCTCTTGTACTTCTAATTACAATTAGTTCTCCTGAGATCAAGTACAAAAACCATAGTTATTATTCCCATCTCCGAATAGAATTTCCTACAATTTTGCGATGCGCCTCGAAAAAGGAGAGGCATCCGAGGCAACCAACTCCCAAAGATGACTCGCTATTTTCGCCCTTTCGTTCATCGAAGCACCCTCGAAGATCTTTGCTCCCCGTGCCTTTCACGAGAAGCAAGGGGAAGCTATTTCCCATTCAGATGGAAAATGGAATACCGCCTAAAAAAAGCAATTTTGTTTTGGCACCCCTTAACATATATGTAGACACTTGTATCGGAAAGGGGTGAGTGAGAGTAACGAGCCACAAGTCGTGGATAGAAATACAAATATAATTGGACAGAGAGATGGCAAAGGGTGAAGAGTTTTCCAGCGTTATTTTCTTTCGTTTACTATTTCGTCTAACTTATATTACCTTTTCACTATCGATCATATAGAGCGAAGTGATTGAGGAAGACAAAGAGAGGGAGAGAGAGAGAGAGAGAGAGAGAAATAAAAACTCATTTATGACCTAGCATGCTATGAGGCAATGGGGATTCATATTATAAATTTACATAAAAAAATAATAGTAACAGAGACGAGCCGGGATATAATATGAATCTTCAAACTAATTTACACTGAATAAAATAATAATACAATTATAAGCAGTAGAAATAATAATTTAAAAAATGCTAACAAGATAATGACCAATAGTAATAATAAAAATTAAAAAATAATAATAACAAAACAATAAGGAGTAGTAATAGTAGTAGTAGTATTTATTCCAGGTATACCCCTCAGGGGTTTTTACACAAAAGTACATTTGATGTCCTTATCAATATCTCCTTAAAACTAATTTTACATTACTAATTCCTCTCTAGCCTAAATAGGTTAAAAAATCCCTATATACGTTCTGTTTTCTTACCTTCTTTTTATTTGCCTTATCGGCGCTTTTCTTTATGCAACGCTCCTATCATTTTTTCGAATTCCCTTATATATACGCAGAGCTGCTTTACTGGGTCCTTGTTTACCAGTTCCTCAATTTTTTGTATGAGCTCTTTCCCCCCTTAAATCCCGTCACCTTTTCCAGGCCTTGTACCACTTCTACCTTGATTTTTGCTTTTATTTCCTGGCAGCCGCATATCCCGCGTAGGAATTCTGATGAGGCCCAAATCAGGGCCCGATCAGGTTGCCTGACTGCCCTGGTAGGGCACTAATAAGGCAGCCTGAAAGGGCCCTACTAGGAAATGTAACGTTGTGTCATATATGGGCCTGACCCGGTTGCCTGATCAGGCCCCTATCAGGTTGCCTAATCAGAAAGAAATGCATATAATATTTCAAAAATCCAAAATAGAATTAACCACTTAAGGGATTGTCTTTTTTTTTTCGCAAAATTTACCGCTTTTTGGGAATTTTTTTGTGAAGAAAGTATACAACGGAAAACTTGTGAAACTTGGCATATAGTTTTATTGATCTGTTTACTACATAAAAAAAAAATTTTAAACAATTTCATCAAAAAATCCGCCTCCCACCCCCCTCGACGCGCGATGGTCCTTTTTTGATGGTGTGCACGATTACAGCCTTCACGTTCATCCTGTAACAAAAACCCAAAAAGCATTTTACTTTAGACACATATAGCTATCGTTCGATGAAGGGAAAAAAAATTGACGATTTGGTGACGTTTTGAACTTGAAGTATCGATTTTTCAAAAAAAATTGATCGATTTTTTGTTATAAATAAAAAACTATTAAACGTATTGCTTTTTTGCTTCATCAAACGATAAAAGGATGTCAGCTGAGCATTCTTTCCAAATTTGAAGGCAATCGGTTGAATAGTTTTTGAGAAATCGTGCACACCATTAGTAGGATCTTATCAGAGACGGCCTTAGTAGGGCCATTCTAGTATTGTCACATCCGGAAGGGACGTGGGCATATATTTTTTGATTCCCTCTTTGTTGCCTACGCCTAGCGCAATAGCACGGGATGAGGGTAAAAAGGGGTAGTGCGTG
This sequence comes from Ophion obscuratus, assembly GCA_964007375.1. Lineage (NCBI taxonomy): Eukaryota > Metazoa > Arthropoda > Insecta > Hymenoptera > Ichneumonidae > Ophion > Ophion obscuratus. Next base: position 30,103,452 of record OZ023315.1, read on the forward strand.
AGAAGGAATAGAATTAAGGAATTGACGCGATATTTCGATATTGAGGAATAATTCGACAGAATTGGTATACGATTGACAACATGTTATTTATTGTAAGATTACTAGACGGGTTAAAGCGGTCTGGCCTACGATGAATGATACAGAAACGAAAAAGGTATGGTTAGCTTACATTGGTTGTGTTTGACGCTCGGTCACTCGCTCGCTCGCTTGCGTGGATGTTTGTTGTCGCTCGCGTTACAAGGGCCTTCGCTCTTAGCCTGGTGCGCTCGCTGGTACAATAGCTGGTAAGACGCTCGGAGGATTTTACGCTGGACGTGTATATACTCGACGTGTTTACTACGACGGGCACTACGCGTAGATAGAAATATGAACTGTGCGCAAGGTCGATGAATTGGGATTGATATTCACGGACCGATGATAGAAATTATACAAGTGTAAAATAAAACTTTTGTGACTCGAAAAATGAAGACAGTTCGTATGAAGGATAATCGGAGATATTCGTTAGGCTCCTGGGTTAAGTCTTGATATAAGAAATGATTCGGTTGACGGAAATATTGGTTGACGGAAGACTAAATTCTGAATTTGATGAAGAATGTCGGGAGACTGGGATTGAGACTTGATAGAAGAACTTGAGTCGATGGTATTTGACGGGAGACTGGGATTGAGACTCGATAGAAGAACTTGATGTGATGGTGGTTGACGGGAGACTGGGATAGAGATTCGATAGAAGAACTTGAGTCGACGGTAGTTGACGGGAGACTGGCTTCAGGAAGGAAGTCTTTCTTGATATGAAAATTAGGAGAGGTTCAGTAGTGGGAGAAGGAACTTTAGGGAGAGTGTGGTCTTGGTCATCTAGTTCTTTAGGGATTGGACCATTGGTCGTGAAGATATCGGTTGATTAGCGTGATTGGTCGCGGTATGGTGTGCGAATACGTTACAGATTCGTGAGGCACGTGCGTGGCCTTATTTCAGGGCATCGGTTCTGACTAATATGCGTATGAAGAGAAGGAGACCTTTGTCTCGTTTTTCGGCGAAAAAGCGCATGGGATATAGAGTTCGATATCAGAGACCTAAGCATTCGCATGGTTTGTGTTATGTCAATTTATGGCTATGGTGACTTCTCATATCGAGAAGTTTGTATATCGGGCTACGCTGCGAGACCGGATGTCTTATTTTTCAGTCAGAGTTATAAATTCGTCGGAGCCCTCTAGGCTATGTTATGATGAAGTAATCTAGAGTAGAGGCTTCTTTGGTTCTCATGCGGTTCGGACGGCGTAGAGTTTTTGGAGTCGGTTGATCGAGTTGATGGTTGATTTTTCGTTCGACAGCTCTTCTTGGAATATGCGCCTGCGATCTTGTTCTTGTTGACACTCAATGGGACAGAAAAAGTCGATGACTCTGGCGTTGCGGCTATCGTGTATATATCGCTGTGAGTTGAATATGCGTGCGAAATGTACGCACGTTCCTTTTTACGCTGTTACGCGTCTTATTCTTAAATTTATACATGTATAATAAGCTTATAACGGCGAATGAGGATATTGGGAATAACCGAGAGAAGGCATATTCGCTAGGATGTAACAGTATAGCCTGATTTAGGGCCTAAATACTTCCGGCCTGATCGGGGCCGGATCAGGATGTCCGTAATAGGTGTTACCCGCATCCCACCCCGATTGGGGCCTGATCCTGGTCAGGCTAACCCTAAGACATTTCTATTCGGGATGTTGTCCAGGCTCTCTTCTTCTTCTCCACAAATTCGGCAATTCTTATGATCGAAACCCTTGTTACCTTTTTTCCCTACACTCCCACACCTTATCCAAGGAGTAGGAATAACAAGTAACGATGCAAAATCAGTAATAATTTTTAACAATAATAAAATATTGGGTTGGTACAAAAATCTTGCAACACTTTTTTTCAATTAAAATATTTTTCGTAATAACGAAGTTCGAGAACATTCGAGAATAGGAAATACAAGAATGGTCTAGAACCTTCCATGCCGCAGGATATATAAGCGAGTCAGTTGTTCCGTAGAGTCAGTATGAGCAAAGATGGATCAATGTGCACTTCGAGCAATCGCATATTACGAATTTTTGCAACGACATTCTGCAAGAGCCGCAGCCCGTAATATGTGCAGTGCGTTCAAGGCTAATGTAGTTAATTATTCAACGGTCTCCTGTTGGTATCAGCGTTTTCATTCTGGCGATACATCTTTTGAATACAAACCTTGGTCCGGGAGGGAATCGATTGTGGACGATGAAGAACTGCGAGCACTTATAAAGGCAAAGCCTAATATGTCGTCACGAGGATTAGCCAACAAACTCAACTTCAGTCATCCTACGATCCTTCGACATTTACAAGAGATGGGATATAGGAAAGTTGTTTCGTCTTGGATACCGCACAATCTCAGCGAATCAAACAAAGCAACACACATGTCCATCTGTCTTTCACTCCTCCATCGTCTGCAAAGAAAGGATTTTCTTCAAGAAATAGTCACTGGGGATGAAAGCTGGGTGTTGTATGTCAATCACACGCGCAAGCGTCAGTGGCTACCGAAAGGGGAAAAACCAGAACCGACCCCTAAACGGCCCCGTGAAATGAAGAAAGTTTTACTCTGTTGGTGAGATTCTGAGGGCATGCTCTATTACGAATTTCTGCCAACCAATACCACAATACAGGCAGAGATTTATTCTGCACAACTGTAAAAGGTGGCTAAAATTATGAAACAGAAAAGGCGTAAACGTCTTCAAGTTCGGCTTCTCCATGACAATGCTCGACCCCACGTCGCTAAGATGACATAAGAAACTATTTCGCAGCTAGGATGGGAAGTTCTACCACACCCACCGTGTTCACCAGACTTAGCACCTACCGAGTATCAGCTGTTTGGAGCTTTGAAGAACTATTTACGGGATAAAAAATTTGATCGTCTGTCGGATCTCAAAAATACATTGGACGACTTTCTTAATTCACGACCAAAAGAATTCTGGTCTGCGGGCGTGCAAAGTCTACCAGAGCGTTGAGCAAGAGTTGTAGATGCAGAGGGAACCTACATTACTGAATAATCGTTTATTGTTAAAATAAAATATTTTTCTTTCTTACTCGTGTTGTGTGTTGCAAGATTTTTGTACCAACCCAATAATAAGCAGCAGTAATAATAAAAATAGTAATAAAATAATGAATAATAAAAAATAAAAATAGGATTGGGGTAATCGGGGTACTGTCGGGCCCAGCGAGCTTTGAGAGAGCGAAAAAGGAGAGAGGGAGAGACAGAAGGGACAGTAACGGGTAGAGAGTTTCCTTCCTCTTAGAAAATTCGCCCCGCAGCTCGTATTGATTTAAACCCGGCATTTTTATATATCCACTTTCTTTAAATTAACATGCATGTATGGGCGCATATATACATAGGTCCATACGTGAAGTGAACTTTCGCTCTCGTCTCACATTGCTCTCTCTCTCTCTCTGCGTTCTCGTTAAGTTCCTCAATACCGGCGAGGCGACGGTAGCAGCTGCGACATTTATCCCGAGTACAATAAGGCGGCTAACGTCAAAATGATCCTACGACAGTCAATTGTCTGGTCAATAGCCCCGCGCACCAAACGATTTTATGTATCCATTCATATCTTTTTTGTTTGTTCGATTCTCCTTTTTTTTCTAATATGATTTTATTCGTCTCGTTGTTTTGTCGTTTGTATCAATTTAGGCTCGAATCAAATTGTCGGGACTGCGAATGTATGATTTTTTTTTCGTGGATGGAATTAATAACAGCTGCGCGACAAAAGTGGGTGACCGCTCGATCGAGTATTGACAATTGCTGGAGGCAATAAATTTATACTGGAACGCAGTATCGTGTTCGTTGAGCGTTCTCTCCCTCTCTCTCAGCAATGAAAAATCACAGAATTACGTCAAGATTTCGTACTCCAATCTTCGGGGTGTAATATAGTCGTGCTGTCGCTGAAAAACCCCGTAATCGGAAATAATTAGAAGAAGGCCAGTTTTTTAACGGGTGATTCCCGGAATTTCATTTTTTATTTTCAACCCCCGAGAGGGGTTGGAAAAAGAAAAATTCAAGGGTGGACCATAAAGACGAAAATATAGAAAAAATGATTCTTTACTTTACGTACATTTGAAACATCCCCGAAAAATCGATTGTTTTCGAGTTATTCAATAAACAATTTTTTTTTATATTACAACAATTTTTTTTTGGGTGAAGATATTGTCGGAGAGGGATGTCAAATACTCCGTCGACGCGTCTTTTCAAGGGCTACAAAGTTCCTATTTGAACAAAAAGTGTGCGAATTTTTCCGAAAGAGTTATCGAATTAAAACTGATTTTTCAAAATTTCACCCCACTTTTTCACCTTCAAAATGAACGTCCACGACTTCGGCGCTGGGGACAAAAATAAAGCCCGGATTTTTCTGAAAATGTTGTTTCCCGGCGCCGACCTCGTAGGGGTTGTAATCGTAGGGCTTTAATCCACCCCATCCCCCTACATCCCCTAAAAAAAAGCCTACACCCCGATTTTTAGGCAAACTTGAATTTATCACCCCCGGCACTTACATAATCACCTGTCAAAAAACTAGCCTTCTTCTCATTTTTTCCGATTCCAATGTACAGCACGACTGTACTAGTGCTTAGTCGCGTGCTTTTCTTGAATTTGCAAGTGCATAATTACGGAGAAAATTTCCTACAATATTGGATAACTTTATTAATTTCTTAATTACCTAAAAATCGTAGTACTTTACTCATTTAATGACTTTATAGTTCCGTGAGAAACTAGATGGGCTATTTTTTGGCCAGATTTTTTCCCGTCAATCTTTTGTGGAACGAACATATCGTCGTACACTTTGTACAACGTCGAAATTCAGATCGTATTATGGAAAACATTTTTTCTCTATTGCCCAATTTTTTTATCAGCAAATTTGTGCTACGAAATTTATTGCAACGTTTTTTTACGGTTCTCATTGGAGATCCACAAGGGACATGCGGACAAAGAGACTTTGGATAATAATGAAAATGGAGAAGTTCGAAAAAATGTATGACCTTGAAGTTTATATTTCTGATTTCCTTTAATTTTTTTGCCAGATTTTGATGACGTAAATTCCTCAACCGTTTTTCAAGGTACTTATCTAGCGATCCATAGTATGAATCTACAAAAAAGATTTTGTATAACAACAAAAATAACGAACTTAGAACGTAAAACACAGTACTTTTGTTACACTCCAACGATGCAAACCCCAGCACCATAAAATGTTTCTGTCCATTTGAAAGGTGCAAACGCCATCATTTTCATGATTCCTGTAACGACAATATCATTAGCCATCAATGATATTACATTTTGTATCAATATCATCAATCCACACGAAAAATCCATTTTCTGCAGCAATATTTCCATAAATTATCTCGATATTGAATTTCGCATCGTTAATGTCCAATGAAAATTTCACTCTTTTTTCCGTCTCATTTTCTTTGGCAGATTCGCGCTACGGGAATCACTCCGAAACAGCCTCTCCTCACAAGGGTGCCTCGTAATATTTCACTGGCATATCGTTGTTATACGATCCCGTTATCATCGAGTTGGTGCAAATGATGATATTAAAGCTTGCATCGCTGGACGTCACGAAATCTCATATTCACATTTTTATTTCCCTATTTTTATTGCGATACCAAGTATATTTGCAAATTTCAAGTGCAGATCTTCCAATAGGCATATTAAAAAATAATTGAGGGTTTATGGTCGCTCAAATCCGCTAGAAAAAATTTCTGAAAGTATAGAAAAATTAATTTTCATTGAACTTCATCGATGCAAACGTCGATCCCATTGCAAATACGAGCGAGACCGCAGGCCTCAATTATTTAATACTGCAGTTATTTACTGTCGTTACGCTGTGCACGCTATAAATGCGATTACGGCATTCATGTTATTGATACAGCGTGTGGGTGTTTATGGAAACGGTCCGGTGGTCATCCAATACTGCCACAAGTTGCAGACGCCACTTTATCGGTGAATGCATTTACCGTTTTATTAAGTTCAGTTTCATCATTTACGGTATGTCCAAACAGCATACGAATTAGTAATCCCATGGGAATATCATCTATTATATAGATGATATCCCCATGGGATTAATAGACTTAATAGAACCGCTCGTTTGGATGTTGCCCTCGAATTTCTCGTATCACCGAACGTGGACGATAATGAGGCAAACATTGCGGGACCGAAATATAAATGGTGATTGGTTGTCATTAAAGTCCGATAAATGTAATGTACACGCGTATGAATATTGAGCATTTTTGCGTTTATCTATTACTTATTCGCATGTTTTGCAGATATGTCTGACAAGGAACATCACTTAAGTGTCCGCCTTCGATTTTGTGGAAACTCATATATGTTATAATTCATTAGAAACAATTAGACACGTTTTTTTTATCGGTCTAAAAGCGGTCTCAAGAGGCAAAACCACCCCTCAAAGGAGCGTCGATGAGTGATTTTGCATTTTCACCCACAAGCCGATCTGAATGAAACAAAAACCAAATTCTTCTAACATGATGCGACGAAAAATTCACCATCGAAGTATTGAGGAAAGAATGTAATTGAGGGATGACACGCCTTTCTTCGAGAGGTCGTCCCCCTTAAAGCCGTTTTTCCGCCGACATGAAAAAGTACGTATCTAATAGTCTTCAATGCTACATCCCATATATGACGATGATAGGTATTGGATGATTGTATTGGAACCTGCTGTCCGGCCCTACGCCGAACTGCAAAGTTTGCTGGATGAAAACTCTTCCCAAACACTTAAAGAATTCGCTGACCAGCTGAATGTTGACAAGTCAATATCTTGACGTTTCCATGCCATAGGGAAGATACAGAAAGAAGGAAAGTGGTTGCCATGCGGGCTATAAGCGAGACTGCAATGCCGAATCGACTAACCATCACCGTCCCTTTGCTTGCGCGGCACAGAAAAAGCTTTCACTGGCGCATGTAACTGGGGGATGAATATTGGATTTATTTCGACAAGTTTAAACGCAGAAAATCATGAGTTGACCCTGGCCGACCATCAACATCGTCAAAACGGAATAACCATGGCCACCATGCTATGCTGTGTGTCAGGTGGATATGAAGGCGGTAGGGCTTTAAGAGCTTTTGAAGGGCAAGCAAACGACCACTGCCGGATGTTACCAACACCAGCTGGAGCGTTTGGACAACAATTCGATTGAAAAAAGGTCGCCAGTAGCGTCAAATCGACGAAAGATGATTCAGATGCACGGCAACGAACGGCCCCACATTGCCTCGGTGGTGGACAAAAGACACTGAGAGTACTGGAATGGCAGGTCCTCCCTCACCTAGTGTATTCTCCGGATCTTGCCCCAAGCGATTATGACTTGTTCCGGTCGATGCAACACGCCTTAGAAGATACAGACTTCCGTTATTACGAGTAAGTCCAAAAACGGATAGGTTATTGCATAGGCTCAAAAGACGGCATTTTTCGACCTGGGGTTCAGTTTCTGCCTGAGAGGTGGAAGAACGTAGTAACATCCGAGGGAAAACAATTTGACCAATTTAATTCAACAAGTATTGACTAAATAGCAACTTAAATAGGCTGCTCAGGGTCTTTGCGGGGCAGGCGAGGAACGCATATGCTTAAGGGGTAACGCATATGCTTAAGGGGTTAGGCCACTCTAGAGGCCGAAAAAAATAGGCTTTTTGGGGATTTTTTTTCAGAAACACCACAAAATAAATCGAGATTACAAAAAGGGTGTTTATCGTACATATCAGTGACTCTGTACAATATTTTTTTTAAAGCGATTAATTTCAAAATGGCGGCTGTGCAGCGTTTATCTCAAAACTGCATTTTTTTAAGTTGGCCGGAAACATAACTCCGACAATTTTCAACCGATTCACTAGAAATGTTGAATATATCTTTAAAAATACATTGTCTATGGAATTGAGTATGATTTTTTTATATTGCATAGTTCATTCGTTATTAACAATTATCTGACGATTTTTTTGGAAAATTTTTCACTTTCCAAAAATTTGCCAAAAAACCGGTTACCTAAAATTTGTCTAAAACACCCTTTTTTACAATTTCAATTTATTTTGTAGTTTTCCTGAAAAAAAAATCCTCAAAACGCGTATTTTTCGGCCTCTAGAGTGGCCTAAGGCCTTAAACACGTACTGCCAACCCTTAGTAATCAAATATCGGTTACGTAAAATAAATAAATTTCAGCTGAAAAATATGTGGAATGCACAAAATCTACTGTTTAGAAATGTTATTAATCTTTTTTGTTTATTTAGATCGCGAATAAGTCATTAACCAAGTTCAAATGTGGCAAACGCGCAATTTAGTTTTCAGTAACTGGTATCACTGAGCTCAGATACGAACGCCACATCGCGAGCGCGTAGCTGTCGAACATCCTTCGCGACTTCCGTTTTTTTGATCGCCGAAAATGAAAAGATGGAAGGGAAAAATGCATATCGAAAAACAGTACAATCGATGGTTGGAGCAAGTACAACCTGGAAAGCGGCGGAAAAAAGTATTTGAGCCGGAAAATTAATGCGCATTCGAGGGACGACGCGTAATTGATTTGCAGGTTATGTCGAAACACATGCACCGCAGCTTCTGCAAAGAATGATTCAAAATATTTAAATACTCTTTATGAAACCGCGATAAGAAATTTATAGCAAGTAAGCAATAGTTTGTGCGTTTCAAATTTTGGCGCCTATTCAAAATGGCCGACTTGACAGCAGCGTTGCCACGTGTCGAAGGGCGCTTTGTCGTTTTACGCGAATCAGCTGAAATTTCCTGTTTTATTTCACGATTATCTCGACAACGAGACAGACAAAACGATGTACTCTTCGTTGAAATTATTCATCAAAATCTCAAGAATCTTTTCCGCCTATTTCCATTCAATTCTTACTATTTTTATTACGTTGCGGCAGTCACATTAGAGTTCTTGTGAAGCTTTTGCTATGTCGCCCGTGTATAAGAGTCTAACTTCAATAATTAATTTCTCAACAATCACGCAGATGAAGTACTTGAACTTTTACACGGAGTCACCTGTTCGCAAATATCCTCAATAAATTTCAGCAAATTCTTACTATTTCGCGATAGCCGTGCAACCTCCTGAAATGATTTTGAAAAAACATCCCCCATCTATAAATTTTGGAAATAATTTCCACTCGTAATCAACAGTAGAGAGGCTTCCACTTTTGATTACAATTGCAAATGACTTTCACCGCCAATATATAAGGCAAGCTCAATAATGTCCATCGTGCGCTCTTCTTTGTTCTCTTTTTCTGCGCGAAGCTTTGATTTTCCTTCGTCCGGATTCTGTGACACGAAAAGTATCTCGTCACGGAACGAAAGAGCCTCCAAAACGCATAGTGCCGCGATCCAGTTTGCCTCTGTCTTTGTTTTTCGTTCTCTTTGCTTCTTTTCACTTTGTCTCTTGGCCCAGATGTCTATACATACGAATCCCCTTTTTCTCTGAGGACACGGTGGACGAGTGGAGCAAGAAAGTTTGCGGCAAAGTATCAAGGGCGTCGTCTGTGGTTTTGCGAGGGGTTGGCAAAGAGAACGAGCCTCTTCAAAGGCCCCAAAGAATAAGCGAAAAAAAAATCATTTTTCCTTACTTCATTCCCCTCAGCCCAACAGAGCCATCTTCTTCGCACACGCGATAGAGCCTTTGATTATTTTCACGAGCGACAAAGACGAAACGTGGCAAATTGTTGCGAATTTGCAACTGCGATTGAATTCGTGGATGTTTCTCGGGAAAGCTTGTGTTTTGAATATTGTTTTATTGATAAAGTTTTTGCGATAGAGGTCTGTATTGGGGAGTACCGCTCGATCAAAGGAACAGGCCACGATGAAGGGTTTCGAGACATAAATGAATGGATTACTTTTCATTACATTTACTTTAACGTGCTTTTATTTTTTATTGGTATTGTATATTCATGATTGCTTTACGTATTGTTGGGTTGCTCTTCTTTTTGTGGGAACCGATCCCTTTGAGCGAAGATAAACAAACGTAAAGTATTGTTAAGCCAACTGCATAAATTGCCTTAATTAGAGCAAATACTTTATTCTCATATCCATAGAATAAGAACAAATATAAATACAAAGTAAAAATATATGCTCATATACTTTTTCGTTAATATAACTCGCTATGCCTCATGGCTTGCGTACGTGACCAAACCACCAACGCACAAAACATCTTTGTCTAGGATTAAGTATCGATATTTTTTGGCCTGCATATGCGCCCGAGCTCTCAACGTTTACATAAATATTTTATAAGATTAAATTTTATTGCGCTTCGCCTTCGGCGTGAGTCCGTCGCCCAAAACCGTTGAAACAAAGCACACTGAGTCAGACTAACGCGTGGGAATATATACTTATCAATGGGTCCCACGGATGCATTCCCAGAAATGCAGTCACGTAAACCCTTGCCCCACTATCGCTATCCGCCGAATATCGGCCCTGTGTAGTACGGGACTGACGATCTATAAGTCAGAATCGTGAAATCACTGTTACGAAGAGGTTCTCTCCTGAAGACCTCTAATCTTAGCTGCTACGCTAGCGATACTCCGTACAGTACACGGGATAACACGCGCAAGTTTTCATTAAGAAACTCCGTAAATTACGCGAACGCGTTTGTTGTAACGTTTAAACCATCGCGCTAATAAACCGGAAGAGTGTTATCCGCATCCGAGTAAAAATAACATCGATGTAACGAACTGATATAAGTGTAATTAAATCATTGACACAATTAACTCGTGATCTTCTCCTTTGTGTTAACCTGAAGACACCTTGTTCCAAATCCTGGCAAGCTCTGATTCTTCACCCGTTTCGCATCGTACTCACCAAGGTTCGTCCTCCTTCTGTAAAGACGTCGACTGTTTGTTACAACAGGAGTCCCAAGGAAAGAGACCTTTGATCAACATTTCGGCAAGTATCAAAATACACGTGAAACTCATCTCACTTCCAATATTGGTCCTGATTCTGACATCGAGGAAAGACTGCGCCGTCGATAAAGACACCGTTGGGCTACAGACCTATTGTTACGCGTATTACCATCCTGACACGTAATACAGCCCTGGAAAGGCTTCACCAAAAACTTGACCTGGCGATTCGAAAACCAGAGGTTCTTTATAAAGACGCGTTACCTTGTGATGTGTATTTTGCACAAGGGCAGAGTTTATAACGAACGCTAGTTGGATTCGAGTCATCGAGCCATTTTGCGTAACATAAAATTGGCGATCCTGCCAGGATTACTGAATGAAAAATCGTAATACCAAAAGTCAAGTGAAAAACTGGTTACCAAAACTCCACGACGGAGGGTGTAAAACTACGAACATTAAACCTGTGCACGAGTGAACGTTAAACAGACATTTAACTTAGTTAATTTTGTGTTAACGGAAAAGACATTGCCACGCTGAATTTTCCGTAAGTGAGTGACGGACAATTGTGTATTAAGGAACTTGCACGTACCGCGCATCTATAAGACTTCGCTGCAGGAGCACGAGCACGGGAAGGATTGAATAAAAACTGGGGGAGACACGCCTTCAGAAAATAACCTCAACTCCGACAGTATGCTGGATCATCAATCGACGCGAAAAGTCTACAACCGATCGTTGTAACAGCGTTCGCCGCTTCAAGAACACCGAGATCAACATCATTCGACCAGTATTGTATGCGAACACTGAGTAAGAGTAAGTTTAAAATCCCGCTCATTATGTAAGGGAATTAGAGACTCTTGCGTCAAAACTTTTCCGCAGTTAATATGCTGCGCACGACAAATTAAAAATAGGAAGTTGTAACTACCTTATTCTCAAACAACGTAGTTAAGTAATTTTGTGTGTTTAACTTTAAAAGAACCACTAGCATTGGAAGCTATGTCCAGTCCAAAAATAACGAAAAGAGATACGGCAAAATAATAGTGTCTCGTTATTACAATAAATAAAAGACCGGGCGGTACCGAAAATAAGTAAATTCATAAATCTAGTGGTGCTAGTCGAAGTTTATCTTTTATGACAAATTCCGCCTGTTCTGGAATTATTTTGAGTAACATGAAAAAAAATCATCTGATCACTCAACCACATAGGATCTCTGATTACAAGAATCTTTGAGACACACAACATCGCTTGACACTGAATTATAATTAATATAAATATATACGTAGAATAAGAAAATAGCATTATATATACTATTGAAAAAAAAGAGATTAATAATTAACTACACAAATATACATACATAAACGCAACTAAAACCAAAGGTAATGTCCATAGCAGGAAATAGTGTATCAGGAAGAAGCATTGTAATCGATCAAATCCCCAGTCATGTAAAGAAACTCAAAAAGGAAATTTCACGAATCCTGTTCAGTTATTTTCTGTATTATAAAAATCACCCGGAATGGGAACCTAAAGAAGATTTATACGCCCTGAGAAAAACTGAGCAGATAGAAAAAATTACTTGGAATTTTCACGAAGACCCCAGGAATCACCCGCTGCTATTAGCATATCATGACATACCTCATTCATTAAACCATGTTTTAGTAACCATAGGAAAAAAGAATATTGAGGAAATTGAAGAACAAGATCTTGCCATAGCACTGCGTCCAGAAAATCAGATCGCTATCCCTAAGACGAGAGAATTAGAATCAGAAACATCCAGCCTTAATGAACTTAGACCACCACGAAAAAGACAGTCCACAGAAAACCCTATACTTGCAAGAAATCTCGAAGAAGCTACCGTAACTAACTCTCAACTCACTCTATTAGTAAATAAATACTTCGACGAAGGGCTTACTTTAAAGGGCAAAGCGATAGAAGAAGTAAAATTACGCGACACAGAAATCGAACAATTACAACATGCACTTCAAGAATCAAAAAACAAGATAAGACCATTGACGGAAAAAATCAGCCTGCAAGGACAACAAATCTCCCAATTTAATATTGAGAGACTAGAATTCGAAAGAACCCAACTCGAATTGCGCTCTGAATTAGTCCACGTACAGAAAAATAACAATAATAATCTTGCCCTAGTAGAGCGAATAGGTCAAGCAAACCTTGAACAGAACGACCTTATTAAAACTCTCGAAATTCGAAACCTCGACCTCGAGAACGAATTCGAAAAAACTTTACAGAAAAAACAAATAGAGTTCTCAGCAAAATGCGACGAAATAAATGAGCTCAGACGTGATTTACAAGAGACCCAGACAGAAAAACAGCAATTAGAAAGGGAAAAATTAAACCAACTAATTAAACAAAAATATTTACAAGATCAGGTAGAAATCATTAAGCAAGAGGCTCAAGGCTATCGCGAACATATCGAGACCCTTGAGAGTACGAATATCGCGCTACAATCACAGATTATAGCACAGAAACAATACCTTGAAAAAGAAACCAGTGAAACCCAAGATCAATTCAAAGCCTTACAAGAACAAAACGCTTATAGACAGGAGCAAGTAATTAAAGAAATAAAAAGGAACTACGACGTTCAGTTCGATCGACAACTAAAAGAAAAAATACGAGAGTTCCAAAAAACTGAAGAAAAACTTATAAAAGAGAAACAGCAATTCGGAGAACAAACGAGGCTAGAATTCCAACAGAATAGGAAAAGTATATTACGAGATTATAACGTAGAAAAAGAAAGGTTAGAGAACACCATCTTAGAACTACGAGCTACTGTTGAACAAAAAGAACAGCATATTAAAAAATTAAATTCTGGTATAGACGACTTGAAACGCATACACCGACAAGAAATGAATACTCTGACTATTACCAAAGACCAACAAGACCAGACGAACGAATACGAAATGCAAATACTGAAAACAGAAAATACTCAGCTCCAACAAGACCTACAGACTGTAAAAGACCAAATGAAAAATCTCGAAACCATGATGAGACAACTCATACAGAGACAGGAGCCGCAACCTACCTCCTCACAACCAGACAAAAGGCCATCTCAGGATAACAGACGACCACCAAATCGATCTAATCGAAATCGACTCAATGCACCACCGCCTGGGAACCCAGATGATGATGACCCCGACGATGATGATGAAGATGCCAAAAGTCAACCTAACATCAGAGGAAATTATGCCTACAGACCACCGCGTATGCCTCACGACTTGTTGCCGAATCAAACCGCGCCAGCAAAGGAGACCATTGACATAGTACCTATCTTCACCGGAGATGTAGGAGAAGGAGCAGTCAACATCTCAGAATGGACAACAAAAGTTGACAGGGCGAGACATTGGACAATGCCAGAGCAACACGGCTTATTATTGGAAAAGATATTAACAATGAAAATCAAGGAAAGGGCACAAAGTTGCATTTCGAACGTCGATATTTATACATACGACCAGTTGAAAGACGTTTTGATAAAACGCGTCAACCCAGTGAAATCATCACTGTTACTCATGAACGAGTTGACAGCATGCATCCACACTCAAGGAACGATCCAAGAGCATAATACCAGATTCCGAAGAATTTATATATCTTGGCTAAACGCAAAACGACTCGAACTTAAACAAGCTCATCAAACGGATGAATCAATCACCATATATTTACAAATATCTGACAAAGACATCATTCAGACTTATCTGCAAAGTCTCAAGGAAGACACACGAGCCTGTCTCAGAACAAAGGACATATATTCGCTCGCACAAGCAGAAGCAACTGCTCGAGAACATGAAGATTTCAAAAGAAGCATCCAAAGACAACGAGGAATGTTTCATGAATCTCAACCCCAACGAAGACCGGAAAAACCCAGATTCAACCACGAAAAATCAAGATTCAGTAATAAATCACAAGAAAACAGGAAATTCTTCTCAATGAACAAACCAAACGTCCACCACACTGAGTACAACGAATGCGACTCACATGACGAAGAGGAAGGACAAGAAAGCATGACGGAAGAAGAACGACAATATTAAAACGATATACAAGAATTCGACCTTGACTCGATAAACACAACCAGTCAAATGAAAAAGGCACTTGAATATATTATGGTAATGAATCATCCGGACAGAAAATGCACGTATTGCAAAAGGCCCGGACATACTGAGCTGTATTGCAACCAAAAGAAGAAAGATCAAGGAATACCGAGTCCTTTCAACAAAGGCACCAATCAGAAGAAAAAACCTACCCAAAAAGGAAACCAAAATTTTCGACAGAATCCTCATCGGAAGAAACCTCCTCAACAGGAAGTGAACACGACAAACGAAGAGCAAGAAAGCACAAGCGACGACGAGAGCGTTCACGACGAGAGTACATCTCCGCAATAGATAAAGGACACGTTTTTACCGCAAAATTCAACTTCGAACGGACGACATTCGAAACTTTAACAGCATTAATCGACACAGGAGCATCCATTAACATAATCAAAGAACACCTTGTGAAAGAAAAGCACATCGTCAAAAAACCCATCCTCTTTAACACGGGAAAAACGACAAATAAAACACTCGGATACACATTTATCAAATGCAAAGGAAACATTAACGACCGACGTGACAAATTTCATATAGTTCCATCGGATTATCCGATTAGAGAAGACGCTTTAATAGGAACTCCTTTCATTCTAAACAACGACGTCATAGTTGACTTACCCCGGAGAAAAATAAGAGTTAACAAAAAATATCAAGAAATAGAATCATCCGAATTCACTGTGCCTGCCGGACAGTTTATAACTATCCCCGTAGAGGTAGAGAAACGGAAAGGAACAGTCTTAGTAAGAACACCTCAAGGAGACAGTATCCATCATATAAAGGAAGGTATTGTAAATATTCCATTAGCAAACGAAGGAAAGAAGAACATTACTTTTCAAACGAAAAACATTCAAATCTTTGAAGTAAAACCGAGGTTAACGAGCAACAAAATTAACCAAAGTAATAAAAGAATTCAGGAACTGAAAACCAAGACTAGACTGGACCACATAAAGAGTATTAAAGAAAAAGATGAAATTTGGAAAATCATACAGAACTATTCAGATCTATTCCAATTAGACTATGACAAGCCACCAAGTACCAACTTAGCAGAACACGTAATCGTAATTGATGAACCAACGAAACCCATCAATATCAAATCTTACAGACCACCTAAAATCCATCAGGAAGAAGTGGACAAACAAGTGCAAGAGTTATTAGAAAAGAAAATAATTCAACATTCTCAATCACCATTCAATGCACCCATTTGGATAGTACCAAAGAAGAAAGATGCGTCAGGAAAGACAAAATGGAGAATGGTGATTGACTATAGAAAATTGAACGAAAAAACAGCTCAGGATTCATACCCCTTGCCTGTTATAGAAGATATTCTCGACGACCTAGGAAAAGCCGCAGTTTTTTCTGCATTCGATCTAAGTGCAGGATTCCACCAAATACCAATGGAGAAAAAATCGAGAAAGTATACCGCTTTTAGTACTAACCAAGGACACTTTGAATACCTACAAATGCCCTTCGGACTAAAAAATGCACCGGCAACATTTCAAAGAATAATGAACACTGCATTAAGGGGATTAATAGGAAAAATTTGTTTTGCATACCTGGACGATATAATAGTTTTTGGAAAAACCATGGAAGAACATAATCAAAATTTGATAATACTCTTCAATCGACTGAGAGATACAAATTTGAAATTGCAGCCAGATAAATGCGAATACGTGAAACCTGAACTCGAATATTTGGGACATGTTATTACACGTGACGGAGTAAAACCCAACGTAGAAAAATGCAAAGCTGTAAAAGAATTCCCGATACCTAAAACACCTAAACAAATTAAATCATTTTTAGGACTCGCAGGATATTACAGGAAATTTATCCCGAAGTTTTCATCCATAGCTAAACCTTTGACTGACCTAACCAAAAATTATCAGGAAAACAAAAGTGGACCAATAACATGGACGGAAAAATGTCAAGTAGCATTCGACACGTTAAAGAATATCCTCACGAATGATCCTGTATTAAAGTATCCGGATTATACGAAAAAATTTGTATTAACGACTGATGCCTCAAATCAAGGACTAGGAGCTGTATTATCACAGGAAGGACACCCATGTGTTTATATATCGAGGACGTTAAATAAAGCCGAAACCAACTATACAACAACAGAAAAAGAACTACTCGCTATAGTTTGGGCAGTTAAACGATTCAGACAATATCTTTTAGGAAGAAAGTTTACAATAAAAACTGACCATCAGGCATTAAAATGGTTAGCTAATAAACCAGACCCTGCATCCAGGTTATTACGTTGGAGACTTAAACTCGAAGAGTATGAATTCGACATCGAATACGTAAAGGGTAAACATAATGTAGTAGCTGACGCACTGTCTAGAGAAGCACATATGGAATTGCCTGAGGACTATAACAAGGACAAGACATTTAACAACGAACTCATTTATCACATTGAAACAGATTCGTACGGGAACAACCAATATATAATTACCAGCAATATTGAGCAAACAGAATTTAAAATCAAACGTATAGCTCGGAGAAACACTTACAAACAGAGTAAAACAGCCCCTAATAAACTTAAATCAATGATAGACAATGTTCAGAAAGAATTAAAGACTATGAGCACCACGAATGATGAAATAAATCATGTGAAGAAAAATCTGGAAACTCCTGAAAGCCGTCACCAAATTAATTACAACTTAAGACCAAGAGACTCAAACGCTACGAGAGATTTGGAGAGTTTCAGTGACGAAGACGAAACGAATCAAGACGAGACTTCAGATCAACCTCAAATTGATTTAGGCGTAGAACTGCCATATGACTATTATCAATACTCGACATACAAGTTGTTTAACCCCAACAATTTGGGACACCTTTTAAAAAAGAAACCCAATGTAAAAGGAAAACACTGGATAAAGGTCACTCAACCAACAGATAATAAACCTCAAAGTCTATACTATCAGATTCTTAATAAAGTAAGATCCAAGCTTACCATCAATAAAATCAAAGGAACTAAACATGTTAGGATATTTACAGATGATGTAATGACCAAAGCAGAGAAGGAAGAGATTTTATCGATATTAAGATTCTTTAGTATCAAAGACCACGAAACACAATATGAATATTGCTTTTCGACCTTCAAGGAACCTGACTACATAGATAAAAAGAAAATACTAGCAGAAAGCCACGGAACTAATCTAAGCTCGCACTTTGGAGAGTATAAAACTATACAAAGAACAAAAGAACACAGGGAATGGGAACGCCTCGAAGAAGACGTAAAACATTATATTAAGAACTGTAAAATATGTCAAAAATTTAAAGCTGTGAGAAATCGGAACATTGCTCCTGCTATTGTACCCGAACTGCCAGATAAACCCTTTGAAAAAATTGCGTTAGACATATTCGGCCCACTACAAAGATCGCGTTCAGGGCATGAATATATCCTCAGTATACAAGATTGTCTAACTAAGTACATTGTATTATGCCCACTCGAGACAAAATCTAGCTCGGAAATCATCCAAACATTAAACGATGATTTTATAATGATCCATGGATCCCCTGACATCATTTTAACAGACCAGGGACAAGAATTTAATTCAAAATTAATGAAGGATTTCGAACAATTACACGGTATTTCGCATATCAAAACTACCGCATTCCACCCTCAAAGTAATGGAAGCATTGAAAGAATGCATTCCCTTCTTAAGGAATCAATAAAAACCATGTGTGAGGGACAGATAGATAATTGGAAAGATATATTGAAATTAGTAGCCTTCGCTTATAACAGTTCGGTACACAGTGCAACTGGATATCGACCTGACGAATTGGCATTTAATAGAAAACTTAAAAAACCATCAAGCCTACCTCATAAAAAATCATTGACTTATGACGATTTATTAAAGAAATGGACACATACGCACGACGCAATACTCTCAGAAGCACGCAAACGTTTACAATTAAAACAAGAACGAACAGCCAAACGATTAAACGAAAATAAAAATAAGATGGATTTTGATAAGATCAAGGCGGGACAGGAAGTTTACCTTCACAACGAAAGTAAAAAACATAAGTTAGACCTTGAATGGTTAGGACCATACGAAATAATAGAAATATACAAAGATAAATCAAACATTAAGATAAAAATCGATGATAAAGAAAAAATAGTACACCTAAATAGAATAAAGTTATTCTTTCCAGATGACGAACATAATGAAGACATTGCTGATGACAACGATCACGCTCATCGCAATTAACAGCGCTTTTACTATCGAACAGGTAACCTTCTCAAACACTTCGTTCATAGAAGAATATCAGGCATACGTAGTGACCTATAGTGAAGAAATAAGGTTCTCAATAATTATCGACCTTAGGAGCATTTATACAGCCTATAAAGAAATCGATAAACTAGCTGACCAATATGTAGAACTGTCAGAGGATGTCCAAGAAATAATAAACCCCATCAATTTGAAGGTCTATAAATTGAGAAAACAAGTTCAACTATTAGTAACCTTAAATCCTGAGATTAAAGACGATGATCACGTTTTTAGTAAACAACTCACAACGAAGAAAATAAAAAAGCTAAGAGAAAGATTTGAAGACGCTATGCCATACAGAACATGGGGAACGATAACACCAACCCTCAGTGGATACACCTGTTTACAAAGAGATGATATTATATACGACCTGCAGACGAAATTCTTACAACTCAATAATATCAAAGACACACCGGAAAATCGTAATAAAGTAATACCCACGCTCAAAAGCTTAAAGGAAATAACTAAATATATCACAAAAGCAGGAAATCAAGACCTGGTTGTGGAGTGCGATATATTGACTCGTAGACGACGCAGAAGAGGAGTTTGTAACTTTTGTGGTAATATCCAAAAATTCCTATACGGAACTGCTACTAGCGATGACATAGACAGGATCGACAATAACATTCAAAATGTAACGGATTCAGTAAACATCATTAAAACCTCAGTTCAGAAACAATCAGCAGTTATTCGTAAATTAGCTACCGAAACAGGAGAACACATCAAAATGTTAAAACAAGCGCAATTCCGAAGTATGTACCTAATATCTCTCATGTCGTGCATAGATACTTTGCTATTCGATATAAATAATGTAATACTAGCTATTGAAACCAAAAAGATTCTACCTCAACTAGTAGAACCGGAAGTCATTTTAGACATGATCGATAAACTACTAAAGGAATCAAACGCCGACCATGTGTTCAATTATTACAACGAAATGCGAGCGCAACACTTTATAGATATCGCCGACAAAATAATACTGTTCAGAGGCAGCAATCTCATCTTCGAATTAACGATACCTAAACTAGAAAATGATCAGTGGAAATTGTACAACGTCATACCTATCCCAAAGATTTACAATAATACATATGTCGTCGCTGCTCCAAAATATTCCCACTTGTTAAGACAAGGGAGCAACTATATGATAACTAATGAAATTGAAATTATGCGAATGAAGAAAATTGATAATTACTATGTTACACACTACAAGCACCCGATTTACGATAGAATCAATAAACCAACGTGTCAAAGCGACATCAAACAATCCGAACTAAGTAAAATCAATGTCACTAACATGAGCTATATCCCATTATACGATAATCACGGAGTGTTGTTAATACCGAAAATTGGAAAACCAGTTCTGGTACTTGTAGAATGTAAGAACTATAGAAGCGAAATTTACATTAAAGAAGTGACACTGTTGAAAACAACGGATAAATGTACACTAATGCAAGGCAATACCAAAACAATCCTGAATGGAATTCCAAAAGAATATCGATTGATAAATCCGAGTCTAACGTACTTGGCAATAAACTTTTCACAATTAATTATGCGTATAAAAGATGTGCCAAACCAGATAGACACTACTTACCTAAAAAATATTGGTCGAGATCTAGATGACATCAGCAAAGACATAGAAAAGGCCAGTATCATACTTAAACACGACGTATTTTGGAGAACCATGAATGGATTACTCGATAAGCTCATTAAAATAGGTTTGCCATCATTAAGAATAACTGGTATATTGTTTGTACTATTGCGATGCGGAGCTGTAACGCCCGTCCTTAAATTTCTCAGAAACGGACTGTTCAAATGTTGTTGCCCCAGAGCCAATAAGAAAATTAAGAAATATGAGAATAAAGCGAAAATAGAACTGCAAAAACGTCAAAAACAACTAGAATACTTGACAGAACGGCAAGAACAGGAGAACCTCTCGGGAGTCCCGAAAAATATTGTAGCGGAACCAAGAGAGATAAGACCTTCGACATCTAAATTAATTATCGCCGAAGTTCAATCTAACTTGGGGGGTGTTAAGCCAACTGCATAAATTGCCTTAATTAGAGCAAATACTTTATTCTCATATCCATAGAATAAGAACAAATATAAATACAAAGTAAAAATATATGCTCATATACTTTTTCGTTAATATAACTCGCTATGTCTCATGGCTTGCGTACGTGACCAAACCACCAACGCACAAAACATCTTTGTCTAGGATTGAGTATCGATATTTTTCGGCCTGCATATGCGCCCGAGCTCTCAACGTTTACATAAATATTTTATAAGATTAAATTTTATTGCGCTTCGCCTTCGGCGTGAGTCCGTCGCCCAAAACCGTTGAAACAAAGCACACTGAGTCAGACTAACGCGTGGGAATATATACTTATCAATGGGTCCCACGGATGCATTCCCAGAAATGCAGTCACGTAAACCCTTGCCCCACTATCGCTATCCGCCGAATATCGGCCCTGTGTAGCACGGGACTGACGATCTATATGTCAGAATCGTGAAATCACTGTTACGAAGAGGTTCTTTCCTGAAGACCTCTAATCCCATGTAGGGTGATCGGTAGTGGCCAATGATTGGCCGATGCTCGACGCCAAGCTTGCCAACATTGGCACTCGAGCTTGGCCCGATCATCGACCGAGCCTTGGATGATAAGAGCGGCCCGATATTCGCAATCAATATTGGCCCTAGAATGGCTTATGAGAATCGGCCGAACATCGCGTAGGAGTTCATTCGAGAATCGGCCAACAATAAGCCCCCTCAAGATTGCCATCATTGGCACTCGAGCTTGGCCCGATTATCGACCGAGTCTTGGCAGATAATTGTGACCCAATATAGATCACCAAAATTGGTCCTGTACTGCCAAAAAAAAATTAATTATTTTTGTATTGTAATTCGTCGTTACCTGGTCTTTCGAAATGATTAATTCGAAGAAAATATTTCACCCATATGGGGCTCGAACCTTGAACTTCCCTACTCATAGCCAAACACGCTGCCCCTATGCTACCGAGAACTTGTGACATTTGAATCGCAGATATGGCATAAGATACTAAATGGATTCTCATCATTATTTGTATCACATAAACTATATCAATTAGTTAATATCATTGTGATAATTGGAGAGTGTTATCGAATGACATGTTATAGAATTTTCAAACGTAACCTATATATATAATTCCTCTCTCTCCACCTTTTCTACCCTCACAACCCGTTAATATGTGTGTTGCAATAAAGACAGACCATTAGTTCATTAGTTTAAGTTTAATTTGAATAAATAAATATATTTAAAATGAATAATTCCAATAATGGAATGCAATAGGAAAAATTTGATTTCACGAAAAATCTAGTTAATTCAAATAAAAAATAAATAGACACGGTTAGTTAATATTAATAGAATTTTTCTGTCAGTGTGGGATGGTTCATAAAAATCGGTAGAATTTCGCGTATGTGCTCATTCCAGAATCGGCCAACAATGAGTGCATTGATTTGGTAGTATATTTGTTAAGAATAATATCCAATGGACCCGTGAAAAGTATTTATCTCGTCTCTCAATGACTTCAACGCGAAACAATGAATCGTCAATATACGAATTGCGGTTCGATCATGCGTTACTCGGCCGAACATTGGCCTCGTATCGGCAAAAACATGATTGGCGAGTCTATACTTCGCCAAACATCGACCTCGTATCGATAAGCCAATGATCAGAGAGCCTATATTTGGCCGAACATTGTCCTTGTATCGGCATACCAATGATTGGCGCGTCTATACTTCGCCAAACATCGGCCTCATATCGATAAACCAATAATGAACAAGTCTATACTTGGCCGAACATTGGCCTCGTATTGGCAAACCAATGATTGGCCGGTCTATACTTCGCCAAACATCGGCCTCGTATCGATAAGCCAATGATTAGCGAGCCTACGTTTGGCCGAACATTGGCCGCGTATCGGCAAACCAATGATTGGCGAGTCTATACTTCGGCAAACATCGGCCTCGTATCGACACGCCAATGATTAGCGAGTCTATATTTGGCCAAACATTGGCCTCGTATCAGCAAACCAATGTTGGCTAGTCAATACTCAGCCGAGCATTGGCGTACAATTGGTTAATCGATCATCGTCCCGCCAACATTGGTCCAAGTATTGGCCGTTACGGTTCGATTGGCGAAACCTACATGGGATCTTAGCTGCTACGCTAGCGATACTCCGTACAGTACACGGGATAACACGCGCAAGTTTGCATTAAGAAACTCCGTAAATTACGCGAACGCGTTTGTTGTAACGTTTAAACCATCGCGCTAATAAACCGGAAGAGTGTTATCCGCATCCGAGTAAAAATAACATCGATGTAACGAACTGATATAAGTGTAATTAAATCATTGACACAATTAACTCGTGATCTTCTCCTTTGTGTTAACCTGAAGACACCTTGTTCCAAATCCTGGCAAGCTCTGATTCTTCACCCGTTTCGCATCGTACTCACCAAGGTTCGTCCTCCTTCTGTAAAGACGTCGACTGTTTGTTACAACAGGAGTCCCAAGGAAAGAGACCTTTGATCAACATTTCGGCAAGTATCAAAATACACGTGAAACTCATCTCACTTCCAATATTGGTCCTGATTCTGACATCGAGGAAAGACTGCGCCGTCGATAAAGACACCGTTGGGCTACAGACCTATTGTTACGCGTATTACCATCCTGACACGTAATACAGCCCTGGAAAGGCTTCACCAAAAACTTAACCTGGCGATTCGAAAACCAGAGGTTCTTTATAAAGACGCGTTACCTTGTGATGTGTATTTCGCACAAGGACAGAGTTTATAACGAACGCTAGTTGGATTCGAGTCATCGAGCCATTTTGCGTAACAGTATCGTCAAATTTTTACTTGTCGTCCTTTTTCTCCCTCTCTCGCTCTTCCTCTCTTTTTGTAGATATATATACACTGTAAAAAATGATATGAAATTTACAATACATTTAAGATACAAAGGAATTGAATTTTACGAACTCAGTAGATGAAATTAAATTTGAAACACTTGTACCGTAAATTTAAAACAGGAACATGAAATTCTAACGTGGATATAGAATTTAATAGACGCAACATGGAATTTCAAAAACAAGTTTGTAAATTTGTGGAAAATGTATTGCATTAACCCGTGTCTTCCGTTGAAAATTACTACAGATGTATAATAAATCAACTATAAAAAACAGAGCATTGAAAATACAAAACAAGTTCGAAATTTATTTACAGCTGCTTGAAAAATATAATATATGTGAAACTGAATTTTACGATACGTACAATGCATGATCACGACAGATTTATTTAAAAGAGCGAAACTGGAATTGAAAAAAAATCATAAACGCTGATGAAAATCACATGAATCAATTCGAAAATTATATTAAATTTACACTACATTTAAGGCACAAAAGAATTGAATTTTACGAACTCAGTAAATGAAATTGAATTTAAGACACTTGTACCGTAAATTTAAAACGTAAATTTAAATTTAAATTGTTTGTAAAAAACAAATCACAGTTAAGTTGAATTTAATGTGTTCGTATATTAATATTGAAGAAACATTTCATGATTTTCATAATTATTGACCCGGACGATATCTCAAAATCACATGAATTTCAAATACATGCGTGCAGTGGACAGAGATAGGCGCGCGGTCGGTGTACGGGCTCGGCGGTCACTGAAGTGATAGCATTGGAGGCTGCCAATACTTGGAGCTGTGACCACTTGCCCGTGCGCTGGTTTGCGCGTCAACCTCTGAGTGGGAGGCAGTTTTTCTGAGTTTCTGATGGTAATACAACTGAAACTCAGCCGAATATAGCCGCCTGTATCGGCCCAGGTTTTCCGCAGTTTCCCTGAGCCCTCGTGCAAATGCGATACAGTAGTGCATTAGAAAAGAGTGGATGCGGTCAACACTCTGGGGGCTCCAGAGCCCCCCCCCCCTGGGGGGGGGGGGGCTCTGGAAGGAATGTAGAGGGAACTGTGGAAGGATTGTGAATGATGGAAGGAATAAAGGAGGAGATGGCAAAAGGGGGAGGACACCGGTGCCTCTGAGGAATACTATACAAAGAAAAAAAATACATACGTGCCGTGATTTCACTGCATTTAAATTTTATTATTCAAGTATTCAATATTAATTATGGGATAAAGCTGCAAAAAAATCGTATACACAAGTATCACGAAAGCATCATACAGTACATGAATTGAGTGGTCTTGATTTGATAATTTTTATATAAAAACGTATTGCAATTATCAATTTCTGAAATAAACTTAATACTTAGGATCAGTAATTTTAATACACATCCGTATATTGATATTAGCAAATGGTTCTTGAATTTAATATACACACGTATGTTGATATCAGCAAATGGTTCTTGATTTCAATATACTTGGATGTGATTATTTCTTGACACGTGCATTATTTTTCAAACGCACAAGTATATTAATATTACGGAACTACACTTTCATCTTTAAAATAACCTGTTTTGGAATTACAAAATCGTGTCTGAAATTTCATAAGCGGTATCCGCATAAAAACCTCCTACACTTGTATATTAATTTTTATACAGACATTTTTTACAGTGTATATTAAATCAAGTATATGTGTAATCTAGATGCCTCGTATCGATACCTATCCGTATTGTTCTACGTATCTGTATATTCCAACTTTATGAGTTTTTGCGATTTTTTATTTATTTTGATCTCTTGTGTATGTGCGTTACCCGTGATATCGTTTACTTGTGTTATCGTTATAAAGTGTACTGTTGAGCAACAAATACATGATCAACTCACCACTAACTTAAACGCCTAAAGGGGCTATACCAATGTGCCACTTAAATAACATCGATTTTTTTGCCTTTTCGCCAGTTTATACTTTCAAGAATATCCTGTAAAAATTTCAAGGCCGTATCTCTATTAATTTTATCTTGCAAAAATCGATAGTTAAATCTTTAAATGCGTTTTTCTCGAAATGAGATTTTTCAAATTTGCTGACATTGTAACTCAAAGAGAGATTTGAACTGAGTACTCTTGAATATATTTACTCTACAATGACGTAGGATATTTTTCATTGGATGAAAATTGACGATTTGGCATTTGAAAAAAACGACCCTTTTATAGGCAAGAAAACAGACGTTTTTTATAACTACGCCATTTTGTTAGATTTTGATATTTTTCGAAAATCCTACGTCATTGTACAGGAAATACCTTCCAGTTTAACGACATTTTTTCCTTTTTGGATTTCAGCTACTCAATCAGCCGGAATCATGTCAGCAGTGGAGAAACTTTTTTTTTGGCGCCTCCGAAGGCAGCGCATAAGTCGCTTGGATATCAATATTTTTCTTTAAAAAATTACGCAATATAGGTCAAATATAGCCAAATATATATAAATTGAGTACTTTTCTTCCAAAAAAATCCCGAAAATCACCCAAATTTTCAGCGTTCACACCGGTATAGCCCCTTAAGTTTTGATAAAAAGTTAAAAAAAAAGAGGTTCGAGATCAGTCACCAAGGTTCAGATGATGACAAAAAATACTTATGCTCGTCGAAATGACTCCCAATCGCTCTGAAAAACTTGTAAGAGGAGAGATACGCAAAAAAGAAGAAAAAAAGAAAAAAACTACGCTAAGGCAAAAATAGAAAAAAAAATGTATGCTTCTTTCGCGAAAACTAGAAGAGATCTTGTGGAACATTTGGGGGGATGATTTTGATAGATATTGATACGGGGCATCTGAATCTTCGTTTTGGAAGGCATTTTTCGGGGCAGACTGCGTTAATACATATATACATATATGTATAAATATATACATACATATGTATATCCATAAATATGTACAGCGAAAATAAAATTGGGATTCACGATACGGATATATTTGATTCTGTCGCCTTACATTTTATTCCCGCTACGAGGTCCAATTACGAGCTCGACAAAGTCCAGAAAGCCACCCCTGTTTTTGCCTCGCCCTTAGGGATTCTTCCCTCTTACATGTGGCCACTGACGAAGCGTGGAAAACAGGCGTGTTACGTATCAAAAAGTGTGAAATGTCATGGCTAAGGTAACGAGTAAGGGAGAGTAAATATAAGTATAGAATTTGAAATGATGTGACACGATCGGGGAGAAAAATAAATGATTTGATTGAGCACGTCGATCCGTCAAGATGTTGCCTATACATGTATATATATACATGCACGTGCTTGGTCATGGTACGGAACGCTACTCTGGACCAAATCTGTAGATTGCCTTGAACGTGCTTTTCACGAGAAAACGAGGTTCACTTCCTATCACTCCTTCCTATATATATTGATATGTATATATATACAGGGTGTGCCAGAACTGAATGCATTCCCTGAAGTGGGGGGTTGGGGGTGAAATTCTGAGCCGATTGATATAAGCATGTATGGGCCTCAGATCAACCCCTGAATTATTATTAATTTTTAAAGGCGGGCCAATCAGGCGCGCCCGATGAGCCAGCGTATCGCTCACCTGATTGGCTCGCCTTCAAAAATTAATAATAATTCAGGGGTTGATCTGAGGCCCATACATGCTTCTATCAATC
Organism: Ophion obscuratus; assembly: GCA_964007375.1. Lineage (NCBI taxonomy): Eukaryota > Metazoa > Arthropoda > Insecta > Hymenoptera > Ichneumonidae > Ophion > Ophion obscuratus. The sequence continues at coordinate 30,131,278 of OZ023315.1, forward strand.
GACTCAGAATTTCTCCCCCAACCCCCCATTTCAGGAAACTCATTCAGTTCTGGGACACCCTGTATATGTAAAACTTATCCAGGAGTTTATCTATATTTTTCTCATACATCCTACTCCTCCTCCCTTCACGTCTCGCAAAACCAGGAATGCCTTCAATCTTACCTGCCTCCCACTTCTCTCTTCCTCTCTCTCTCTCTCTCCCTCTCTCCCTTCCTCGTCAGCCAACCATACGTCATCCAAATAATGAATTTGCCAAACTTCCTTGGCTCTTGCCATCTCAATTATTTTTTACCCGGGGCACATGAATGAAAAATCGCTCGATTATTCATATATACTGTATGTAATAAAAATGGTAAAGATGAAAGGAAAAAAACGCGAGACAGCGAAAAAGAAAACACAGGAGCAACGGAAAAAAATGTGGAAATGCGTGTTCATTATGCGGGCGAGTCTCGGTGGTCCATTAATGTCGCGGAGTTAACGAACGAGCTCTCGTAATAATGCATGATATATCGCAACCGCGAGGCGAATCGATCGCTAGTCGTAAAAGAACTCGCGAGTGCTCGTGTGCGCGTGTGTTGCCAGACCATTACGTATCTCGGACTCCAAATGATGTGGATACATTGATCGGAGAATATATACGACCAGGAAACAAAAAAATTATCCTGCTCACAAAGCTTCACTCTGTGGAGAGGCAATCTTGGCAAATCGACGTGCACGGGGGAGAAAGCTTTGGAGAGGAATTAAAACGACGAGGGTGTAATGTGGATGATTTTAATTTTGACAGTTAAAAAGAAGTGGAATTATGACTGAAAATGTTTTACTGATTTTCGAAAAAATTCAACACGAATATGCGCTGCATAATGTGTACGCAATGGGTGCGCACATTTCTTCCGAATGTCGTTTCTAGACGTTTTCGAAAATTCTTAACGCATTTCGTAACGGGACAGCATAAGCCGTGGTCCGAAAATTTTGTTCCGGTTGTATTTTTTTTCTGATGAAGGTAGGGAGATGACGAGATTGGGAATTTACACAGAATTGATACGTAGTACGGTGGCACAATTTTGAGTTATATTTTTTTTACATTTTTTCACCATCCAAATATCTTCTTTGAAGAAAAAAAAATTGTCGCGGAAGTTGCGAACGGTCAAAAAATATTTAGCGGTCATTCAAGCCTCCCACAAATTCAAATTTTCATTTAAAAATCGATTTTTTTTGTCCAGTTCTCACCCATGAATTTGGCGCTTTATCATTTTAAAACGAACCTGGCGAAAGCTCTAGTCAGCCAATTAATATTTAGTGGTCGCTCAAGGTTTTCCAAATTCGGAATTCCCACCAAAAAAAAAATCTCGCGTGAATAATTTATCGTAATAATTTGTCACAAACACCAATTAGACTATATGTGTTATTGTGTATTATTATGTATTGTTGTATCATGGCGTCGCTCGTCACAGAGCACAGCTACGATTGCTCCGCAGTTTGACTAACGAGACCAACTGTGGTACCCATTACCTACGATGTACAGGAAACACCTGCTATTTCAGTTTCACGAATAAAACGACCTGTAATTTTGTTTATGGACAAGAGCTTGAAAGAATTATTTTATGAGAACGAAGATTATAATTCTTGGGTTGGAATAGTGAGGCACATTTGGAAAATATGTTTCTAAACAAAAAATAATTAATCATTTGGCAAATTTCACCAAGCGTCAAATTTATGAGTGAGATTTTAAAAAAATTACCGCAAATTGGACATTTCGAAGCTCTTGAGCGACCACTAAATATTCATTGGCCAGCTAGAGCTTTCGCGAAGTTAATTGAAAAATTATAAAGCGTAAAATTCATGGGTAAGAAGTGAACGAAAACAAAAATCGGTTTTTTAATGATCATTAGAATTTTTGGGAGGCTTGACCGACTTCTAAATACTAGTTGACCGCTCGCAGCTTCCGCGACAATTTTGTTCCTTTTAAAAGAAGATAATTGAATGGTGAGAAAAGGTGGAAAAAATAGAGCTCAAAATTGTGCCACCCCAATGGTCTTGCCAAGTTTGAGCTTATTTTAAATGGAAAAATATTGATAAACAATGAAGTTTTCATTACTTAAACAAAGTGCCGCCATTGCCGCACGAATTGAAAAATGCAAAAGTGTACTTTAGTACACTTTCGCATTTAGTACACCCCATTATACGACTTTCGTATAATCGATTACTTCTTTTAAATTTGGAACATTACAAAAATGGCAATCTATGGAAAAAAAGTTCGATTTACGAAAAAAAAGGACTTTAGTAATTTGTTATCAACAAATGGATAAACATATGAAAAAATGCATCTGGTCATACGATAGAAAATATTATAAACTAGCTCCGTCCGAATACAAAGTTAATCGGACGATGAGAATTTGAGATACGACTTACACCCTTTCATAAAACCAGTTTCGAAAAAAAAAACGCGAAACTTCACAAAAATCGTCACAACTCGGTCAATTTTTGGAATAATTACAAAATCTTGGTCGCAAAAAGTTAAGGCCCTACCCTACAAAGCTACCCAATAAAACATTTCCCCTTCTCGAAATTTCAAACTTACCCAAACATGTTGAACCCTCGAAAAAAAAAATCTTTCGAAACAACGTGCGAGTCCCCCCCCCCCCGCCCCAATTCACCCAAACGGAACCTCCTATGCAGCGAATAGTAATTTCTTTGGATAATTTTCGTCCGGCAATCGTCAATAATCGGGGCGTTCGTTTCCTCGGCTAAAACAGTGCATCGGCTTGCGGTGATATTATGGCAATCTGGTTGGTCAAAAATACCACCGATATAATTGAACGCGCCTGGCTCGAGGCATAGTTGAAGCTAGCGCACAAAATAAGCTGTTTTAATATATTCCCGCTTTTCTCAATTATAGTAGGTGGAGAAGAAAGGAAAGAAAAGCGAACACGCGAATCGCGCGATTTAGCACGTTCGCGCGATTCGCTCGAAGGATGATCGTCACGTGCTATTTAATCCGGTAACGCGAGTTGCGCGTGCGAGCTCGAGCGTATAAGCGATGTCCGGATTATATACGGACTGTTATGTCCATTCCTATATATATATATATATATATATATATATATATACATATACATATACATATACATATACATATACATACATACATACATACATACATACATACATACATACATACATACATACATACATACATATATACACACATGTCAGGAGTTAAGGATACGTTGGACGCGCAGTCACGAATGCTCACGATAAATTTTATATCACTTTGCTCGAGACAAGCTCGCTTTGTTTTTCTCACACTCATCCATGTGGCTTTTTTTTATTTCCTAAGTTCGAACGTATACTATTTCAGATTTTTACGTATTATCCTTGCCGATTAAATTTCCCAAAGAAAAATGAGCGAAATAAAAAAAAAACATTAAGGCGGTACTAGAGGATTGACTAGTCAACAGAAAATCTATAAATCATCGAATCTGAAAAAAGCAAAATATAATGTATTTGGGTATAATAATAAGCATGATACAGAAAATAATTATTTGAGAAGTGCATGTGACAACTGTTTGTATTATAGTTTGGTAAGTGAAGTAAAATGGCAATCAGATTTGACTTGAGTTGTCACAGGCCGCCATTTCATAATTCTGGCAAACTCCGTGGCAACGCTGTATTCAGGTGCTTTCGGTACATGTCAAGCATGTGTTTATTCACCGTATGTGTATGTGTAATGTGCATATTGTAACAAGAGAGATTGCAGACGCGGCTAGCGAACGCAAAAATGAGTCGATTGAATCGATGATATCTACGCGAAATGTCCTGTAACCTATACTTTTTATGGAACATACGTGACCGCGACAGTTTTCTTGTTATTCGTCGCTTTTCGCATAGCTCTGATCTATCCGGGTACTATTATTATTTCCGTTCCAAAGTTCGATCCGCGCGGATTCCCTATATGGTGCGGGTTAAGGGGAAATATACACCTAGATGGTCGAAAAAATCGATTTCGAAGCTATGAACATTCCGTCGACCGTAGAAGACCTACACTATGGGCCGGGTATCGATGATTCCATGTAAGTTGACAAATTTCATGATTTACTCATTCCCAAATTTTCAAACGTGTTTTTCTCAAAACCACGTTTTTCAAATCGGCACCCAAAATTTCTCGAAAACCAATGGACCGATTGCCTTGAGGTTTTTTGTGGTTATTCTATACACCATTATCGAGTACTTTTCATAGGATTTTTTTTTCCGTTACATAGTTTTTGTTTTATAGGCAAAATAATAACTCATTTTTGGCCCAAAAATCACCATTTATGTTCAAACGTCCGCCATTTTGTCATAAATCGATATTTTCGAAATCAGCTTTGACAAGTACTAGATCATAGTATCTAATTTAATAGTTTTTTTTTGGTTTTTTTTTTCAGATGATTTTTGAAGAAACGCCAGTGGGCACCGTATACGCAGATCTTTTTACGACGCTCCAAGGATCATACAACATCCTTATATATTTTTGATATTTTTAAATAAAGAAAATTAAACATATTTTTGAATGTACATACTTTTAGATAATTAAAACCCCAATCCGAAATTTCAAATAGTTTTCCTTGAAAAATTCACAAAAATTACCTTTTTTCCGGCTCCTATATGTATATCTCCCCTTAAATGCATTGATTCTGTGAATTAATTACTTTTGTATTTAGCCGGTAAGGCCGGCAAAGTTATCGCGGACGTTATCTTTTATGTCTCTACTACAGCATACATAAAAATCAATTTTTTTTCTAATGAGGAGTTTCGTGCACGTAGTACCTTAAAATAGGAGTTTTTGTTGTATTCGAACGATGCAAACTTCACGACTACGAGTATTCGAGTCTCGTGCCCATATTACAAAAAGCTGATTTTCATGTCTGCTGCATTGGCGTATGGTTTGGCGGTGCCACGTCACGTGCGTAATTGCCCGCAGCCTTCTCTCTCTCTCTCTCTCTCTCTCTCTCTCTCTCTCTCTCTCTCTCTCTCTCTCTCTCTGTCTCTCGTTGTCTCTATCCCTCGCCGTTTCTATCCCCTGTGCACTTTGTTTTCTCGCTTGACGTTATTGGAGCGGGAATTGTGCGCAACGTGAAAAAAATACGAGAAAAGAGCAAAAGTCATCGTTCGCGTCACGCTGAATTAATACAGTCACGAGACGAATTGAATCTATGAAATTTATACACGAGGCTATATAATTTATGCCCCATCAGGGGTTGCTTGGTCCAGGCGCTTTCATCAATTCGCTGATGCGCCTGGTCGCCAATAACACACATACGACAATTGGCAAAATGCACAGCAGAATTTGCACGTGTACTCTCAAAATAACCGTACAATTACGAAATTTCGATGCGCGCTACGTACAGCGCTGTTAGGGGATAACAACCAACCCGTCGGATGTTAATACGTATTTATCAAATTGCCGTCCCGACACCGGGAATATTTTTTTTTTCGCGTGGCGTTAATCCTACAAAACGATATATCGATACATGTATGCAAAAAGGAATTAACTATTCATCTCGTATATCGGCGAACGCACACCACCACAATCACATTTCAAATATTCCATGACAAACGAGGTACGAATAAATCAACGATAATTCGAGGACTTCGGTAAATAACGTCGAATCGGTAATGAAAAAACAGCGATCGGATTTCGTAAATATACGTGGAGCGTTGCGTAATTGGCTGATGCTCTAGGAACTTTTGTTTCCTCTTATGCAAGGGTTCGGGGAACAAAAGGCTTTGTCCATTTTCATGCCAGATTCGCTCGAAAGGACGGACAGACGATATGGGCAAAAAATATAATTGTCGTGTTGTAAATCAAGAATGGTAGATATCGTCCTGTAAGCAGCTGAATTGCAGCCTGGAAAAACGAATGTACCGACACCAGAGTTTTTTGATAGTAGGATGCCTTTTTCTCGCGAAAGAATACTAAATATCCGTGGTTTTCTAGTCGCGATCAATACCGAGGCTGCAGATCCCGAAACAATTGGTTGACCTATTCGTTGTCATCATCATCGTGGTTCTATGTGATCATCGTTATTCCATGACTTGGCAAATCCGTGTCTTTCAGATCCAATGACTAGGACGACTCGGACGTGAATTTTCTTATAGTAGCCTGTCTTGCTCCCCTGAAAGAATACTAAAATCCGTGGTCTTGTAGTCGCAACCAATAACGAGGCTCCATATCCCAAAACAGTTGGTTGAATCATCTGTTAGCATCATCATCGTTGTCCTATGTGATCATCGTTATCCTGTGACTTGGCGAATCCGATTTCAGAATCAACGCCTCGGATGTTGGTTGCGAAAAGAATGTCTTCAATTGCAGCACGGAAAAACATACGAAGAGACACTAGAAATTTCTAATAGTTGGATGCCCGGCTGCCCCAAAAGAATACTGGATATACATGATCTTCCGGTCGCAAACAATACCGAGACTCTATATTCCGATAGGGTTGGTTGAATCATCCGTTATCATCACCATCGTTGTCCTATGTGATCATCGTTATGACTTGGCGAATCCGATTTCAGAACCAACCACTGGGATGTTAGTTCCGAGAAGAATGCCTTAAATTGCAGCACGGAATGTCATCGCTTTTGGAATTTGATCCTTATAAAATGGTAGACCTGTAGGGAGGTCAGATGGAAGATGGATGCGATCGATCGGTTTTGGCTTACCGGCGCATACGAAACCCTCCAATACGCGTTTGTTCCACGACCAAGCGTCTGCCAATGGTGGCACCACTTTGTACTGACTTGGATGACATACAATGAACGACCGAATGCCTTCTATTACGATTGTGCTCGATACGTGAGGGATCTTTCTCTCTATCTCTCTGGCTCTCCTATCCCTTCTCTTCAGTCTAACAGTCGCCGCATATAGCGCAACATCGGACTACCGACGTCACTCACAATCAGAAGACATCGTTTACCGGGTGTGACGCTTCTCACAGCTGGAGAAGCGTCACACCCTCGTCGCGACTGTCACTTACCTAGCAACGCATTGTCGGAGCCTCAGACTGACTGCCGTCGAATTAGTCGTTAACTCAACAGCGTTGATTGCATAATTCATATTCTCCTGTAGTCTCGATAATAAAGAAGACCCGCCCGAATTCGGCAATTACATTGGTAGTGTCCCGAATAGAAATTGTGCTAGCCCGTCTGAGTTACGACCTAGCAACCGGCTCGCCGAATTAAGATGATACGAACTGACCAATGGTACTAGCCTTTCTATGAGCTAGTCATTTTTTGAATGTTTTGTTATCCAGGTCTTGTCTAGCCACTGCCCAATCGATGTTCACTATAGATTTCGCTGCGTTACAATAAAAATGCCACCTAGTAGCTAGGCCGTACGGGACTAGTCAACTACGATTACGAATGACAAAGTGAGGTTATGTGACTTACACGTACTATCATCTGGTGAATGAATGGCTGGCTAGTCGACATGAGTTTCAGATGGCGTTGCAAATGAAAAGAATGCTCAAATGCGTATCTCGCCATGACCTAGCCATGATGGCTCATGGCTAAGTCGTACCTGGCTAGCCAATGATGGTCACAAATGACAAAGTGAGGTTATGTGACTATGTGTAGTTCCATCGAGTGAATGGCCGATTGCTGGCTAAACAGTTTCGGTTACAGATGGCGTTGCGAATGAAAAAAATCCTCCAACGGGTATCTTGCGATGACCTAGCCTAGAATAAGCGATCGGACAATTACAATTTAAGGTTATGTAATTTTATGCGATTATCGCTCTCAATGCGAACAAAATTAAGTAATTGATAATGTTATTAACATTTGTTAATCCACCCATTTTTCAATAATTCACCTTTGTGTATCGTAACATATGTAAACGATATGAAAATTCAGAAATTAACTAAGTAGAACTGGCTCAGTCGATAACATCACAACTCATTACCGCGCATCATTTACAGCGCATATATCATGACCGTAATTCGTGAATAACGAAGAATATCGTCAAAGCGTGCAATAATGTTAATAAAGGGCAAAAAATCACGAATATATATATTGTAACGTTGCGTTACGATATAGAGACTATCCGAGAAAGATGACGTAAGCGGGCTGGCGTAGCTCAGTTGGTCAGAGCAGTCGACCGGCAATCGAAAGGTCCCGGGTTCGAATCCCGGCCCAAAACGCACCGCATTTTTTTCGGATAGTTCTCCTCAGTTTTTTCTCCTCAGTTGTAGTAGTTCCCGTTGAGTTGAGATTAGTTTGGGCAAAAATTTCGAGTCGACCCTCCAGAGCCGGATCGACTCTGGCAGGGGGGTTTGTAACGTTGCGTTACGATATAGAGACTATCCGAGAAGGGTGAGGTAAGCAGGCTGGCGTAGCTCAGTTGGTCAGAGCAGTCGACCGGCAATCGAAAGGTCCCGGGTTCGAATCCCGGCCCAAAACGCACCGCATTTTTTTCGGATAGTTCTCCTCAGTTTTTTCGGGGGATTATAATATATATATATATATAGCCGCAAAATCTTTTTTATCTAGCTATCATCTAACTTTTTCTTTCCAGTCTCTAGCTGAGAAAAGACTAGGTCATGGCTACATGAGAAATGTTTTACAGCCCTAAGGTACTTCTTTCTATCTAGTCGCTATCTAATTTTTTGTGTCCAGTCTCTAGACGACCAAAGCGTTACAAGGCTGGATAGTCTACAGGTAAAACCGCTAGTTATTGGCGATTCGAAACATCACTTTACTAGATTATGGCTAGACGGTGATTAGTTACGTTTTCCACTCGGGTTTCCTCTTGATTGTCGAACTGCAGTACGTAATACGACACTTGACTTTCACAAAGTGCCATCAGTGCAGCGTGGAACTTGCTGTACACCTCATTACTCGCGATCGTCACCTGGCTCTTTGGTTGAATTATTTTTCATTAGCCAAATTGCCTTTGGACGCTCTTTTCGAGCTCTCTCTCTCTCTTTCAATCTCACTTCAGCCGGAAACGCCAAATTAACCATACAGCTGAACTGCGTTTTATCCATTTGCCGGAAAACCTCCAGTGTACATTTGAATAATCGGGTAATCGTTGCACATTTGAATAAACGATTAATCGTCAAACAGGCGCAATTGTGCGCGTAATTAAAATCGAACAAGACCCACTTTGTGATTCTTGACTACGTGCAAGCAAGTGTATCAAATGTTGCGTACACCTCCCTCTCGCTCTGTCGATCATGATCGATCGATCATTTTGCTGCTCCACTGTTGTTTTTTTTTCACCGCTACCACCTCAATCGCGGCTATTTTTTATGCCAACCATTGTTCGTTCGTGACCAGCGAGCACGAACAATCGCACGAAAACGGACATCCAGATGGATGCAGGTGGGTTTTGGTTCGATCGCGCTGGATACAGTTGTCCTGCTGAGCGATCTTTTGCCAAACCGACGACAAAATTGATCGTTCGCTAACGACCCAAGCCGTTTCAGTATATGTGCATGTTTATGCGAAGCAGTCTCGCTCGAAAGAGCTACGGAGGTGGGGAAAGGGGAGATGAGGAGTGAGTGCACAAAGGGGACGACGGGCTGGGAGGCGCGAAGCACGTTTATCATTGGCGCCGCATCCTTGGGCTGAACATAGCGACTGAATGATTTATAACCGGGGAAAGGTTTGCACACGATGGCGAAGGCAGAGAGACAGGGAGAGAGAGAGAGAGAGAGAGAGAGAGAGAGAGAGAGAGAGAGAGAGAGAGAGAGAGAGAGAGAAGGAAGTCCGGGTGACCTATGCTACAGTGCGCTATATGGTGGTGAACCGCAGGCTCGCGGTTCACTTTATGCACTATACATTAGCGTACCTCGGGGCAAATTGAAACACCCTCAGTCATTTCTGCATTGTACTCAAGAAGGATTATCGACCGGTATACAAGTGTGGATCAGAATTTCAGTGTTCAGAATTTCCGAACATGGCATTTGGACGGAATGTCCAGATGCGCATGTGTGCAAAAATATGTTTGTAGTTGCACGAGCTTGGGCATTTTCCGACATCTGGTTGAACTTTTGCACACTCCACAGTGCATCATAGGAGTTGGTTGTCAGGTGACGAAAATCAACGAACGGTCGAGATTTTTGGGTCCTTGTAAGTTAGGAGCGCAAAATAACGGTCGATTACCAATCTTCTTTTCCGATGACAGTACCGGGGTGGAAAACGTAACTTATCGCCGCCTAGCCACTAGCTAGTAAAGTAATGTTTCGAATCGCCATTACCTAGCCGCCTTAGCGATTGACTACCCAGCCTTGTAACGCTTTGGTCCTCTAGTGACTGAATGTAAAAAAATTAGATGGTGACTGGACAGAAAGAAATATCCCACGGCTATATTATATTTCTGACCTAGCCATGACTTGGTTTTTTCAGCTAGCGACTGGGAACAAAAAATTAGGTGGCGATTGGATAAAAAAAAAATTGCGGGTATATATTTATATTTTCGTGATTTTTTGCACATTATTTACATCATTGGACCCTTTTACGATATTCTTCGTTGTTCGTTAATTAGGGTTATGATATTTGCGCTGTAAATATATTAATGGTTCAATTTTAAATTATCTCAGACAAACGCTTACGCCGTAACGTGGTTTCGATCCCGGGACCTCTGGGTGATGAGTTGTGACGTTGTCCACTGAGCCAATTCTACTTGTTTAATTTCTGAATTCTCTTATCGTTTGCATATGTTACACTACACAATGTAAGATTATTGAAAAATGGGTGGATTAACAAATGTAAATAATATTATCGGATCAATGACTCAATTGCGTTTGCATTGAGAGCGATAATCGCATATAATTACATAACCTCAAATTGTATTTGTCCGATCATTTATTCCGCCTGGTGCGGCCGCAGTTGGGAAGTGTTGGCTAGACCATCGCGAGATACCGACTTGAGGATTTTATTCATTCGCGACGTCATCTGTAACTCAAATTGCTTAACCAACCATGAGCCAGTCGCTCGATGGAACTACACGTATCCACATAGCCACCCTTTGTCATTTGTTACCAAGATCGGCTGGGCAGTGACTAGCCAAGGGGTGCACAGCAGCAGTTAGCTGGCTAGTTCATGGTGAGATCCTACTTGAGAATTTTTGCATTCGCAACGCCATCTGTAACTTAAGTTGCTTAGCCAGCCACGAACTAATCGCTCGATAGAACTACACCTAGTCACATAACCACACTTTATCATTCGTGACCAAGCTCGACTGGGCAGTGACTACCCAAGGGACGCACAGCCGCATAGCTGGCTAGGTCATGGCGAGATACCTACTTGCAAGTATGTCTCTCGCCATGAGGATGCTTGCATTCGCAACGCCATCTGTAACTCAAGTTGCTTAGCCAGCCATGAGCCAATCGCTCGATAGAAATACACGTAGTTACATAACCACACTTTATCATTCGTGACCAAGCTCGGCTGGCCAGTGACTAGCCAAGGGGCGCATAGCCACAGTTAGCTAGTGTTGGCTAGGTCATGGCGTCATGCCCACTTGAGAATTTTTTTCTTTTGCAAAGCCATCTAAAACACGTTAGCTAGCCAGCCATGAGCCATTCGCTCGATGGAACTATACGTAGTCACATAACCTCACTTTGTCATTTGTGACCAAAATCAGCTGGGCAGTTACTGGACAAGGGCTGTCTAACAAAACATTCACAATGTTAGTAGTTCATAGCGAGCCAACCATTGGTCAGTTCGTATGAGCTCAATTGGGCGAACTCAGACAGGCTAGAACAATTTCTACTCCGGTAATAAGATGAAGAAGTCGGTATTTTAGACTTAATTTAGAGGTAGTGTTGCCAAATTTCAGTTTTTATTTAATTGAAAAATATAGATAAATAATGAAGTTATTATTATTTAAAGGAAGCGCCACGGGTGCTGCATGGCCAATCGGTTAGGGGGTGCTGGCATCTAGGGTCATCTGAAAAAAAATACGATTTTCCGAATAATAGTGAAACTTTCGTATGACCGGAGACTTCTTTTGAAATTCTGCAAATTACGAAAATGGCGAACTGTAGAAAAAAAGTTCGTTTTTCGACCGACAAAAACGCTTTAATCATTTGTTATTAACGAATGGATAAATATGCGAAAAAATCGTGCGGTCATAAGATAGAAAATGTTCTAAACTACGCGCCCTCCGGATTTGAAGTGAATCGGACGAATAAATTTCGAGTTAGGACTTACATAAAACGTGTCATGAAACATAATAGTTTCGAGGAGAACGTGAAAGAAAAAAAAGGTCCATCTGACCCTTCACAAAAATCGTCTTTACACGGTCAATCTTTGGAATTTTTCCAAAATCTTTGTTGCAAATTGAAGGTAAAATTCTAGACTATGAACAAAAATCAGGGCGTTGGCTGTTAGGTTAAACTTGGGCGTGATAGTGCTCACGAAAACTTGACCGCACTATATAGCGCCCCGGCTACATACCGGGGTCAATCGCGACGCATCGATAAATCAGATTTCCAAACCCCTGCTCGGTGCTCGACCCGAAAACGACAGCTTCTTTCCGTAATAAATTACAACTCGATAAGCAAAGAAGCTGAGCTAACTTTTTTTCTTTTCTTTCTTTTCGTTTCGTTCCGCGTTAGCCAGAATGTAAAAAAAAAAACGCTCACATTTCTTTCCCTTTTCGGAAGGTCGATAACCGTAACTAAACCTGACTTTCCCACTGTACCAACATTCCAACCAAACTCGCTCGAAAATAGATCGAGAATACTCGTTACAGTGATTTTCCCGTAAACCCCACACGAATTTCACGCATTCTTCGTGTTTGCGTTTCTATTTTTTCTACTCCAGTTGCAATCCGTTGATTTTTCGAACGAACTTCCGGTCGATTTGCAATCACGGTAAAAATTTCCGATCGGCCATTGAAGCACGTTCCACAGCAGTGCGTCAAATGCCCGACACACGGATACACGCGCAGCTTCCTGTTCAGCACCGACACCGACGGAACGCTGAAAAGTTCCACTTTTCCGAATTACCAGTTCCCCTTTTATCCTCATTCCCGTACACGGTGATTTCGGTTATTCGCCCGAGAGCCAAAAACGTGGAAAATTTGATGCCCCGTTTCGCTGTATATCGTTACGACGATTTGACGGCTACTGAACAACGGATAATTACTTGCGAAACATTAGCGAATTTCATTCTCATTGAAACGAGACCTTATATACACATAATTATTGTATAATAATTGTGTGCATACAACGGGTGTCCCATTTTTATTTTACACCTGATTTATCTCGAAAAATACCGCTCCGATCAAGTATTGAGTATAATAAAACTTTTAGGGTTCAAAGGGAGTTGGAAAAAAACGTTCAAAAAAATCTTTTTGGGGGATATTACAATATCTGTGGCCCCTAATTATAACCACGCAACCTTCATGTTTGACCCAAAATAATACTTTTTTCAAGAGTGGTAAAAATCGAAATTCGACCCTTAGGGGGTGATACAGAGGTTTTAAAGTTTGCATGAGACAACGTATCTTTTTTTTTCAGATTTGCTTGCAACTTGGCGTAAATACTCTACAACACAAATAATTCAACACGTATTTCAGCATGTCCTAAAATTCCACCCTTAAATGGGTTAAACGGGGGTGTTCAAGTTTGAATATGACGGTATATTTTTTGTCAGATTTATTTGAAACTTTGCATAAATACACTAAAATGCAATGGTATTGAAGTTTGCATCGTTGGGATGCAACGAAATGCCATTTTTTTTCGTACTGCCCAATTTTTCTTCACGACATTAAAGCTACAAAAATCGTTGAAACATCTTTGAACGTTCTTTTTAAGAGGCTATACCAGTGTGCACGCAGAAAATTTGGAGAATTTTTTGAGAGAAAATTACTTAATTAAATGTTTCGGAAAATTAAGAATATATTTGGCTATGTCTGACCGATATTACATAATTTTTTCATAGAAAAATATTGAGATCCAAGCGACTTATGCGCTGCGTTCGGAGGCGCCAAAAAAAAGTTCCTCCACTGCTGACATGATTCCGGCCGATTGAGTGGCTGAAACCGAAAATGGAAAAAATGTCGTTAAACTGGAAGGTATTTCCTGTACAATGACGTAGGATTTTCGAAAAATATCAAAATCTAACAAAATGGCGTAATTATGAAAAAAAGTCTGTTTTCTTGCCTATAAAGTGTTCGTTTTTTTCAATGCCAAATCGTCAATTTTCATCCAATCAAAAATATCCTACGTCATTGTAGAGTAAATATATTCAAGAGTACTCAGTTCAAATTTCAAGTTAATCGGATAATTGCTCTTTGAGTTACAATGTCAGCCAATTTGAAAAATGGCATTTCGAGAAAAACGCGTTTGAAGATTTAACTAGCGATTTTTTCAAGATAAAATAATAGAGATACGGCCTTGACATTTTTGCAGGATATTCTTGAAAGTATAAACTGTCGAAAAAGGCAAACAAAATCGATTTTTTTAAAGTGTCACACTGGTAAAGTCCCTTAAGGATGCACAACCTGAATCGAAATTTTCGTTGCATTCCAACGTTGCAAACTTCAGCACCATAAAATGCAAACAATCAAACATGTATTTCAGCAATTTCCAAAATTTAACTTTCAAGGGGGTTGAACGTGAGGGTTAACGTGTATGAGAAAACATATTTTTTTTACCAGATTTACTTGAAACTTGCCAAATGTTTACATTGGTTTAGTTTGCGTTGATCCGTTGTTAAAAATGGTTTATCTTGTAGCTAAATAGCAAAAAAAAAATTACATTGGCCGTGGGATAAACGTCTTGCCCATCTAACCGCACGGAAAATTACATACGTTAAAATATTTTGTATCTCTGGTGACTGGTGGTGAAGGAATTTAAAAAAAAATCGTAAAGACTCAGGATGGTCTACACAATACCATATATTTTTAAAAATCTTAGATTGTTGCTAACGCTCTCCAACCTCCATAATATTGAGCAGCGAGCAAGAATCCTAGACTTGCTGCAAGAAAATGTTGACAGCAAAAAAATCAGCCCGCGAGTGCGCGCCACCACCCGCTCCACTCGACACGTCGAGTTCACTGTGTTTGTTTTCGTGATGAGACAACGTTACTTACGTACTCGAATATCATAGATATCAATTTAACGTTTTCACAATGCCGAAAAGGAAATCCGCACTTGGGCGCAACAGCTTCAAAAAGAAAATAAAAAATATACATATAAATTAAAAATAATGATTATTTTTTCGAAGCAAAAAAAAAGTAATTAAATTTTTTTTTCAATTAAATCCAGCATAAATTAAAAATAAACCGTTTCAGGCCTGTCGAAGAGGAATGAGAAATTACAAAATCATTAAAAGCATTATTGGAGATTAAAATGATAAAAATCTTCTGAAAAAATATGATTGAATCGAAAAAAAATAGAAGGAAAAATGGGCCTACCATGAGACTAGTCTTAAAGGGAGATATACACCTAGGAACCGGACAAATGTCATTTTTGTGAATTTTTTTCAATCAAAACTATTTGAAATTTCGGATTAATGTTTTAATTATCTAAGAGTATACAAATTCAAAAATATGTTTAATTTTCTTTATTTAAAAATATCAAAAATATACAAAGATATTGTATGATCCTTGGAGCGTCGTAAAAAAATCTGCGTATACGGTACCCACTGGCGTTTCTTCAAAAATCATCTGAAAAAAAAACCAAAAAGATTATTAAATTAGATACTATAATCTAGTATTTGTCATAGCCGATTTTGAAAATATCGATTTATGACAAAATGGCGGACGTTTGAACATAAATAGTGATTTTTGGGCCAAAAATTAGTTATTATTTTGCCTATAAAACAAAAACCAAGTAACGGAAAAAAAATCCTAGCACAAGTACTAGATAATGGTGTATAGAATAACCACAAAAAATCTCAAGGCAATCGGTTCATTGGTTTTCGAGAAATTTTGGGTACCGATTTCAAAAACGGGGTTTTGAGAAAAGCGCGAAAAATTTGGGAATGAATAAATCATGAAATTTGTCAACTTACATGGAATCATCGATACCAGGCCCATAGTGTAGGTCTTCTACGGTCGACGGAATGTTCAGAGCTTCTAAATCCTCGACCTCGACCATCTAGGTGTATATCTCCAGTTAAAAATCATAGACTGGGTCACTCCATTTTGAAGAATAAAAAAAAAATAGTTTTCACTTTAGAAGCAAAACAAAACGTTGACATTGATAATTAATCATTTTTTTCTATTTTTTAACGTGAGTATGATTCAAAATGAAAAAAGTTATATATCCGAATTTGTCGATATCTCAATTAATTCCGGAGTTATCAGCGTTTAAACGGTTCCTAAACTTCCGAAATTGACATTTAAAAAAAAATTATAACTCCTGAAAGAAAAGAGATAAAAACATAAAAATTGATGTGGATGGAGTATCCATATTTCATAGGGTACAATTTTACAACAACAAAAAAATCAGGAAAATTAAAAATAGTCGGGGCCACGCGCTAGGTGTAATGGCGTGGAATATCCCATATACATATGTGTATGCAGGTTGTTAGAAGGATCGATGCAAGGCCTTAAGGGGGTGATAGGTTACCTCGTTAGGAACATATCGACCCTAGGCTACCGTAGTCCAAAGTTTAAGGATTTCAATTTATCATGGTAAGTATGATTTTAGGAAAATTTCTCAAAATTAGGTACTAACTCGTTCATAATGTTCAAACAGATAATAATTGCTAACTAAAAACTTCTTTAAGTCTTAGCTTAATGCGTATTCAATCGACAAACACCAATACAATCATCTGTATCCACACAACTAACTAAATGGGACGTGTTGAATAATGAAAAACTTGTCAAAAAATAAGAATACCTCTTATGTTAATGCTATTATAAAAACAATAGCGTTAACATAAGAGGCAAACGATTTAGTACCTAATTTTGGGAAATTTTCCAAAAATCATACTTACCATGATAAATTGAAATCCTTAGACTTTGGACCGAGGTAACCTAAGTTAGATATGTGCCTAACGAGGTGACCTATCACCCCCTTAAGGCTTTGCATCGACCTCCCTAACACCCTGTATACACGTATCTATGTGAAAGATGAAACTCCTTTCCACATTAATTTTCGTATACGCGAGCATACACTACCGGTTGAAAGTTTTCGGACACTTCAGATAATTGCAAAACTTTTGATCACTTTGGATAATTGCGACATTATATTAGATCAATATAATTTATCATATAGAATTATATAGTATGCTAGTAAAATAATAAATGAATCGAATCATATTATTCTAACATTATTTAGCAATTATCCAGTGATCGAATGTTTAGCAATTTCTGAAATGTCCGAAAAATGTTGTCTAGCAGTGTATACGCTCGGTATTGTGCTATCTCGCGCACGAAATTACTTTGAATATGCGCCATCAGCGATTTGTATGCATGGGGAGGTATATGCGTTCGGCAAATTGCACCAAAAATGTTCGACCTCTCTCTCTCTCTCTCTGTATGGTATTTACGTGGGAATACACTTGACGGATTAGTATTGACGGATGGATGGCCTCGATCAAAGTCCGGGGCAGATTCTCGTCAAGCATTTCAATACTCTGGCTTCGCTGGATGCAACCTCGTTCACACTTTATTGCATAAAAATCTGTCGATATATTTGCACAAACGTATGTGTGTATATACCTATTCTCAAAGGCCATAGCCGGGTAAGTAGGGAAAAATTACCCCCGCTTTTTTTCCAGCGAAATTTGGCGTATATTCTGAGGTATAAAAAAAAAAAAAAAATTCTGAAAATTTCATGCCCGTCGACGCAATGGTTTTAAAAAAATGATTTTTTTTCAATATAATTTTTTTTTTCTTCCGGAAACGGTACAGTGGATCGATTTGATTTTTTTTTTGGTACTTGTTCCGATCAAACGTGTTACGAAATAAAATTATAGAACATCTTGCGAAAGATTAAGGTTTGAAAAAAAAATAATGTTCCTTGTTTCATTATTTTTTACTATAATCCACTTGGGGTACAATAGCGAAATTTTTTTCATATACTCTTTGGGCACCTTATTAGATTATATAATTTTTTCAAAGTGATCGGTTTGGTACGCCACAGTGAAAAAAAGAATATATGCGTGTCTAAAATGTAATTTGTGCATTTACATGATTGTCGATTGTAAATACCAAATGTATAACATGCAGATTAATTATTTAAGTACGTTAAAGCCGCAGGCCTTATTATCCTACCATAGTTAAATAAGGCATATTGTCGAGGTTTTTAAAAACATTCAATTTTGTTTTTGTTTATGGTGGAGGTTGCCATTTTTTGTTTATAGTAGTAGTATGTATTTATTTCCGTGTATACCCTTTCAGGGTGTTTACATAGTTTCCCTTCCCGTCACTTCCATACAAAGTTTTTATAAAGACACTTACATCTAGAGGAATAACTATAGACTTAAAACTTAAACTTAACCTAATTTTCACTTTCCGGTATTTCCAGTCGTTCGAATTGCCTAAAAAAGTCGCATATTTGCTTGCTCGGTTTCAATTTCAACTGCGCCTCTATTTTCTCTTGGATTTCCAGTCCCCTAGCGTTTCCTAACCACTCCTCCAATTCGCTTACAATTGTCTGATTAACCTTCCTCCTTACCTCTGGGCATTTTTTGTTTATATTTTATAATAATTAATATAAAAGTTCGATTATCATCATAAACCGTTGCTTAATTTGAATATTTTTCATTTTTATCGCAAATCTCGCTTAGCTAGCCCTTATTACCTGTAGGTACCTTATTGAATTTTACATATCTAAAAAGGAGTTACGATTGTGTATTTTCATCTTTGCAGTTGCATGCGTCCAGTTGCAAACTGACGCGAATGTTTCCTGTTTCAACCCCATCACTCTCTACCCCTTCGTGTACGCTCATTTAACTTCCCTTTTAGAAGTGTTTCGCTACAGGAGCGAGTCGAATACCATTAAATAAAACGGTCCAATAAGACGGAACTTTTTCGAAATGTAATTAAAGCCGGGCGCCGGGATGTACTTGGTATGTGTAACACACCAGTAGCTAGAAATCGAGGCAAAGAAGAGAGAGAGAGAGAGAGAGAGAGAGAGAGAGAGAGAGAGAGAACAGGAGAGGGCAAGAGAAAGACAGAAGGGCGAGATAGGGCAGTAGAAAAAAAGAGAAAAAAAAGGATGACGAGGGGTTCCTTTCGGAATGCGAAAGGACTCTCTGCTTGTACGAAATTGGGGAAAAAGCCAAGGCCTTCCTTTACCAAATGCTACCGCGGTATCTCTTCCTCACTCTATCTTCCTTTCATTTTCGCTGCTTTGGCCCAGTCAAGCAACGCTCCGTAAAAGAGAAGAAAAAAATCGAAACGAATGAGAAAAGTCACTAAAGGGCCTCAAATAAAGGACGTGTAGTAAGAGAACAAGAGATAAAAAGAAAGAGAGAGGGAGTGAGACCTGCGAGTTGATTGGATCAGAACTCAATCACTAGCATTAGATTGACCGAGTTTTGAGCGGAACTGTTGATAACAGTTCTGCTGAATGAAGAGTTGAATCGTAAAAAATGTTCTCCCTGTTCCTCTCCGTTCTCCCATTTTTTTTCGCAGTGCGCATGATCGTGAAAAATACTCCGTGTTAATTAATACCTTGTCTGACAGATGACTGACTCCTACTACTGCGCTGAAACGCGAATGAAGTTTCGGATTTTACTTCGCTCGACAAGTGAATCGTCTGAGTGAGAGGTGGAAAGCAATTAAAGTGATAAAATCTTCGCCATACTTTTCGTCGAAAACAATTACGTCTAATTGTTTCGAAAAATGTCAATGTTCGTTGTGAAAGAATAATCAATCGAACTTTCCCACGATTCGTTAATCAACGCGAGCTATGACCACTCTTTCTCTCGCCCATATTTATGGGAAAATATTTGTCGACCGAACGTTGGAGGCGGTATGTTTTTTAGAAAAAGGCAGACAGCTCCGGATGGCAGCGAAGTTAGATACGCGCGAGGGGTGGGACCCCATGTAGGGTGATCGGTAGTGGCCAATGATTGGCCGATGCTCGACGCCAAGCTTGCCAACATTGGCACTCGAGCCTGGCCCGATCATCGACCGAGCCTTGGATGATAAGAGCGGCCCGATATTCACAATCAGTATTGGCCCTAGAATGGCTTATGAGAATCGGCCGAGCATCGCGTAGGAGTTCATTCGAGAATCGGCCAACAATAAGCCCCCTCAACCTTGCCATCATTGGCACTCGAGCTTGGCCCGATTATCGACCGAGTCTTGGCGGATAATTGTGACCCAATATAGATCACCAAAATTGGTCCTGCGCTTAAAAAAAAAAATGTTAATTATTTTTGTATTGTAATTCGTCATTACCTGGTCTTTCGAAATGATTAGTTCGAAGAAAATATTTCACCCATATGGGGCTCGAACCTTGAACTTCCCTATTCATAGCCAAACACGCTGCCCTTATGCTACCGAGTGCTTGTAACTTTGAATCGCAGATATGGCATAAGATACCAAATGGATTCTCATCATTATTTGTATCACATAAACTATATCAATTAGTTAATATCATTGTGATAATTAGAGAGCGTTATCGAATGACATGTTATAGAATTTTCACACCTAACCTATATATATAATTCCTCTCTCTCCACCTTCTCTACCCCCACAACCCGTTAATATTTGTGTTGCAATAAAGACAGACCATTAGTTCATTAGTTCAAGTTTAAGTTGAATAAATAAATATATTTAAAATGAATAATTCCAATAATGGAATGCAATAGGAAAAATTTGATTTCACGAAAAATCTAGTTAATTCAAATAAAAAATAAATAAATAGACGCGGTTAGTTAATATTAATAGAATTTTTCTGTCAGTGTAGGATGGTTCATAAAAATCGGCAGAATATCGCGTATGAGCTCGTTCGAGAATCGGCCAACAATGAGTGCATTGATTTGGTAGTATATTTGTTAAGAATAATGTCCAATGGACTCGTAAAAAGTATTTATCTCGTCTCTCAATGACTTCAACGCGAAACAATGAATCGTCAATATACGAAATGCGGTTCGATCATGCGTTACTCGGCCGAACATTGGCCTCGAATCGGCAAAAACATGATTGGCGAGTCTATACTTCGCCAAACATCGACCTCGTATCGATGAGCCAATGATTAGAGAGCCTATATTTGGCCGAACATTGTCCTCGTATCGGCAAACCAATGATTGGCGAGTCTATACTTCGCCAAACATCGGCCTCATATCGATAAACCAATAATGAACAAGTCTATACTTGGCCGAACATTGGCCTCGTATTGGCAAACCAATGACTGGCCAGTCTATACCTCGCCAAACATCGGCCTCGTATCGACAAGCCAATGATTAGCGAGTCTACGTTTGGCCGAACATTGGCCTCGTATCAGCAAACCAATGTTGGCTAGTCAATACTCAGCCGAGCATTGGCGTACAATTGGTTAATCGATCATCGTCCCGCCAACATTGGTCCAAGTATTGCCCGAGTCGAAATTTTTAGCCTCCTCTGAACCCTCGCAGGACCCATTTCTTTTGTAATACATAAGCCGCCAGCCTCCGTTGAACCTACGAAACCTCATTTGTCGAGTTCAGTGCCATGCAGAGACCTCCTCTTGGCCCACAGTAGCCTCTGCTAGACCTCCCAAACCTTCTCTCGACCCCAGTTTCAGTGAAACGTGCAGAGCACAGGCCTCCTTAACCTGCTTTCAACCTCAAACTGTTGCCTCGACCCCACCTAACCTGCTTTCGGCCCAAATTCGATATCTCCTCCATCATCATTCCATTGTGGCCTGGTCGGTAACCCGTTCGATGACGAAATTAATAAAAACACATCGTCCCCTTATCAAATTATTAGTGCAATATTAATATGCGAAAACAATCAAATTTTCTCAATATCGATTTATTATTATTTTATAGGCAATTCATAAAAGAATGCTTGTATATACAGTCTTACTCCAATTCTATCGGATTAATGGGCGTTTTCCTGTCAGAAAAAATCTCACAGGAAAATTCTTAAAAAATGTCAGTCTATCCACTATAAGCTTATGCGACGTTTTTCGTCCTTTACGTTTCTTCTTAAACCCTCTAGTTCTTGAGTTACATTGCATTATCTAGAATTAGTCTTTTTTAGCAAAAAATGAAATAACATTGCGAAAAACATCGTACAAAACTTTATAAAAACGCAAATGGACTTCTTGCTACCCCGTTCAAGTTTATCATGGATAAACGCAACAATTTCTTTTGCATGAGTCATGCGCCCAATTCTCGATGGTCGAAAAGAAGCCGAAAATCAGTCACGTATAAAAGTGCGTACCGGGGCGAAAAGAAAATTATAAAAAAATATTTCAGAAAAGCAATATAAAGCTGAATTTATTCCCGTCAAAACGCCGTTCGGTAAATTTGGTTATCTTTTTATTTACGAAGCTATGTAACTTTTCGTGCAGCAAGAAATATCGACTATGGTGTATCCAAACTTTTAAGCGACGGTATATATTATATAATACTATATATATATATATTATACTCGAAATATGTGGTTGCATTAATATATTGGAATATACACTACCAGTCAAAAGTATTCGGACACTTCAGATAACTGCAAAACTTAATATCACTTTGGATCATTGCAAACTTATGGTAGAATAATAATTATTTTACGAAGATAGTATAAAGCTCTGTATAATTACTTAATTATATAGATCTTTATAGTATGTTCGTGAAATAATAAATGAAATGAATTATATTACTCTAACATTATTTGGCAATTATCCAGCGCTCAAAAGTTTTGCGATTATGTGCAGTGTCCGAAAACTTTTGGCTGGCAGTGTAGATCTAAATAACATATAATGTTGATATCTATATGGAACGTTAGGGTGTTAATTATAGTCTATTTCATGTTTTACAGGATTGAAATTGTCGGTTTAGAATTCAACCTCATTCGATTTTTTCTTTATTTTTTCTTTTTGTTTTTGTTCGTTTTGTTTTTTTTGTTTATTCAATAATAAGTTGATAAATGTCGACGGCCGATTACCGTCGATTTTAAATAAAATGTTTGATGTTTCTTTGTTTTCATTTTTAGCACGTCGAAAATTTAAAAACCATTTCCACGTGTATGTATGAAGCATATTTTTATTTTTTTCCGCTAAATAATTATAATATTAACTAATCGCGTCTATTTGATTCTTTTTTATTTTAGTTGACTAGATTTTTCATAGAACCAAATTTTTCCTATTGCATTCCATCATTAAAATGATTGATTTCAAAAATGTTTATTTATAGAAAATGAATTTATTTAATATCGTCCAATAACTACATATTTTATTTGATCCTAATAAATCTGTGATTCGGTTTCATCAGTTCAACATCTTCATCTGTTCAAAAAAACAATTTAGTTAAGTTCACTGAATGGGTCTAGTTATTTTTTTTTAATTTACCTTAAATAGAATTTTCTTAGAGTTAACCTTTTTTCTATTTGATTGAACTAATGGTCCATCTTTATTGCAACACTCATATAAAAGGAGCGGGGGGTAGAGAAGGTGGAGAGAGAGGAATTTTATATATATGTATATGTATATGTGTGTTTGTTTGAAAAATCTATAGCATGTTATTCGATGAAACTCTCTAATTATCACAATCATATTAACTAATTCACATAGCTTATGTGATACAACTAATAGTTAGAGGTATTCATTTGGTCTCTTATGCCATATCAGCGACCAAAATGTTATAAGCACTCGGTAGCATAGGGGCAGCGGAGCGTAGTTATGAGTAGGTAGGCTAGGTTCAAGGCGCATATAGGGCAAATATTTTCTTCGAACAAAATCATTTCTATAGGCCAGGGAATGACGAATTAGGATGAAAAATCCTTGTGGTAAAGCTCTCAATTAAGGCGTTCATTTTATTTTCGATTCATGAAATATTTTATACATATAGTACACTTAGCTTTACAGTGTGCATTGTAAGCAAATAAAGATTAATTTAAATCTCATATTTATTAATATATATATAAATATCTTTGAAAGAAATATGATCGTAGTAGGCTGTGAGACAAGGAAAATACCTATTTTATTTAAATAGATTCTATATAAATTCATTTTTTTGTTTAGCAGTGTACAGTAGGCCGAAAGGGGGGGAAGTAGGTTCTGCGGGAGCGCTCGCAGTAGGCCGAACTGAGGTTCCGTAGGTTCAATTGTGAACCTCACTGACCTCCTTTGAGTCAAAAAGTCTACTTTCTGCCATGCCGGAGGTTCATCGGAGGCTCTAACGCATGGTACTTTCAAACATTGTACCCTCCTTTAGATACCCAATAATCCGCTCACGCCGATTTCTGCTCGCCTTCATCTTGTGGGTTGAACGCGGCTCGAAAATTTCGACTCGGGTGGCCGTTACGGTTCGATTGGCGAAACCTACATGGGACACGAGGTAATTTTCACGATGGAATTTTTTTTTCAATATTTTAAATTGTACGTGGGTCAATATAAACACAAGCGAACCCAAATTGAATACCAGAGCGTTTGACAATGTAAATAAAAAAAAACAGAGACGTACCAAGTATTGTAAAAATATTGAATTTTTGAGAATCTACCCAGGCTTTCATTTTTTCGATTGCTTCGAATAACAGCGATGGCTGAAAAAAAGTTTTTCGATATTTCGCAGCAATTCTTTACGAGGGTTTCGTATATCTAAAGAAACATTTTGCCATTTTTACCAGTCCAAATTTGTCGATTGGATTTTTTTTCAATTCCGTTTGCTTTGGAGAAAAATATGGCCTCGAACCTACTGCCAGAGTGCCGCTATACTGGGTCGAAAAAAAGTCTGAAATTATGTTCGTGCCCTTTATCGTGGATATTTTTGTAAATGTTCGAATTGTAAATGTTCAATTAAGTTGAGTCTTCTCGCTTGAATCGAATGCAAAATGATTTTTGAAAAATTAATTGTAGTGTTTTGGATAATCGGGACACAGGACAATGAAGCATTGCGTTTTGATGCCGCGTGCATATAAAAATGGCATTGAACGCGCGGTTCTAAAATTGCTCATGAAGCATGCAAGCGCTAGAACTGGGCGTCCTGTTATATGGCTGACCAATACGTGTCGTGACTACTTGAAGGGAAGATCCGAGGCATTCGGGTGGATACTAGACGAGTCACGAACGCATACTTGATCCCTTTTCATCGTGCATCACCTGACTGTGTATATTTGTATATACGGGGCGTTTCGCGTCAACTAAACGTCAAATCAAGAGCGGGTGTCCAGGAACTCTGATGATTTATAAAATCACTTCGTTCGCGTAATATTTTTTTCAATTCTCCTTCTCATTCGCTCACATATAATGTTTAGTATTTTCGTAAATCTCGAAATAATGTATCTCGTAATTCGTCGATTGAAACAGCCCCCCCCCCCACCCCCGTAACCAAACGAAAAAATCGCACGTTGGAAGAGATAAGATTAATAAAGAGAGATCGTGCGATGAAAACTAATCTTCGTAAAAATACTGAAAAATTTTATCTTTGCAATGTTCGGAATGAAAAATGTAAAAAAAAGCTTGTAAATTGCTTCCTCGTCATTTGGCTGTCATAAAAATTGTCCCTTTAAAATGTCCAGATCATTTCGACCTTAAGTCAGGATTTTCAAATTGAAAAAACGGTGACGAAGTGGGAAGACATTTTTTTCTACAAAATCCCCACGCCCCTCAGATCCAAAATGTCTCACCGATTTACGCAAATTTTTATTTAATTTTTTAAGTTATTATTATTAAATCTATAATCTGTCATACAAATATAACAATGAATAGTTTTTATATTGGTTGGAAGCACAAAAGAAAGAAGATGGCAGACCAATGGCAAGTAGCAATATAGAGTAATGTAGATGGTGCATCCAGTGATGCACTCTAATCTATTCATGTGTATTTATTCTGTGTGGAAGCGTTCTCGTAGATCCAGAGGCTTGTATTTTTGTAGTCTTCTCGTAATTGCTCGTCTGTCAAGTTATCCCCAAAATTGAATTAAAAAATATCTATCCCGATACTCTGCTTGCAAAATCTCCAAAGAATTTTTGTCCACATGGGCCTAAAGTTTGCATCGTTGGAGCGCAACGAAAATTAATTAATGTCCATCGTTAAATTTGCAGAAATTTAAAACCTCAATTTGCAAAGAAAAAGGCTTCTGATAATGGGAAAGATGAAAAAATAAAATAAAAATTCGTTGGATTCCAACGATGCAAACTTCAACGTCATTTTTCTAAAGAAATGAAGCTCCTTCAATGAGCAGGCAAAAAATGGGTAAAAACGTACTCGTGGACTCTCTGAAATGTATCCCTTGATCGTCGACCATCTCGAGGATTGTGAGGGTCACATTCAGAGACAACGAGTTGGACTGAAGTGCCCCATACATACAATTGAGTCGGTACTTGGTCACTGGCTCGATTAATTCGTCGTAGTTCTCTCCTGCTTTCCACAGTCCTTCGCTCAGTGCACCATTCCGTACGAATTAAACCGGTCTTGCATGTATGTATACAAGATAGGCTCGTCACACTGAGATTTTCCACCACGATTGCACTCTCTCTCTCTCTCTCTCTCGCTCTCTCTCTCTCTCGCTCTCTCTCTTTCTTTCCTGTCGTTCACCTACTGCAGTCCTCCCGAGTCGAAATTTTCGAGCCGCGTTCAACCCACAAAATGAAGGCGAGCAGAAATCGGCGTGAGCGGATTATTGGGTATCTAAAGGAGGGTACAATGTTTGAAAGTACCATGCGTTAGAGCCTCCGATGAACCTCCGGCATGGCAGAAAGTAGACTTTTTGACTCAAAGGAGGTCAGTGAGGTTCACAATTGAACCTACGGAACCTCAGTTCGGCCTACTGCGAGCGCTCCCGCAGAACCTACTTCCCCCCCTTTCGGCCTACTGTACACTGCTAAACAAAAAAATGAATTTATATAGAATCTATTTAAATAAAATAGGTATTTTCCTTGTCTCACAGCCTACTACGATCATATTTCTTTCAAAGATATTTATATATATTAATAAAGATGAGATTTAAATTAATCTTTATTTGCTTACAATGCACACTGTAAAG
Organism: Ophion obscuratus; assembly: GCA_964007375.1. Taxonomy (NCBI): domain Eukaryota; kingdom Metazoa; phylum Arthropoda; class Insecta; order Hymenoptera; family Ichneumonidae; genus Ophion; species Ophion obscuratus. The sequence goes on from OZ023315.1 coordinate 30,158,359, forward strand.
CTAAGTGTACTATATGTATAAAATATTTCATAAATCGAAAATAAAATGAACGCCTTAATTGAGAGCTTTACCACAAGGATTTTTCATCCTAGTTCGTCATTCCCTGGCCTATAGAAATGATTTTGTTCGAAGAAAATATTTGCCCTATATGCGCCTTGAACCTAGCCTACCTACTCATAACTACGCTCCGCTGCCCCTATGCTACCGAGTGCTTATAGCATTTTGATCGCTGATATGGCATAAGAGACCAAATGAATACCTCTAACTATTAGTTGTATCACATAAGCTATGTGAATTAGTTAATATGATTGTGATAATTAGAGAGTTTCATCGAATAACATGCTATAGATTTTTCAAACAAACACACATATACATATACATATATATAAAATTCCTCTCTCTCCACCTTCTCTACCCCCCGCTCCTTTTATATGAGTGTTGCAATAAAGATGGACCATTAGTTCAATCAAATAGAAAAAAGGTTAACTCTAAGAAAATTCTATTTAAGGTAAATTTAAAAAAAATAACTAGACCCATTCAGTGAACTTAACTAAATTGTTTTTGAAGTTTTTGAACAGATGAAGATGTTGAACTGATGAAACCGAATCACAGATTTATTAGGATCAAATAAAATATGTAGTTATTGGACGATATTAAATAGATTCATTTTCTATAAATAAACATTTTTGAAATCAATCATTTTAATGATGGAATGCAATAGGAAAAATTTGGTTCTATGAAAAATCTAGTTAACTAAAATAAAAAAGAATCAAATAGACGCAGTTAGTTAATATTATAATTATTTAGCGGAAAAAACTAAAAATATGCTTCATACATACACGTGGAAATGGTTTTTAAATTTTCGACGTGCTAAAAATGAAAACAAAGAAAAATCAAACATTTTATTTAAAATCGACGGTAATCGGCCGTCGACATTTATCAACTTATTATTGAATAAACAAAAAAAATAAAACGAACAAAAACAAAAAGAAAAAATAAAGAAAAAATCGAATGAGGTTGAATTCTAAACCGACAATTTCAATCCTGTAAAACATGAAATAGACTATAATTAACACCCTAACGTTCCATATAGATATCAACATTATATGTTATTTAGATCTACACTGCCAGCCAAAAGTTTTCGGACACTCCACATAATCGCAAAACTTTTGAGCGCTGGATAATTGCCAAATAATGTTAGAGTAATATAATTCATTTCATTTATTATTTCACGAACATACTATAAAGATCTATATAATTAAGTAATTATACAGAGCTTTATACTATCTTCGTAAAATAATTATTATTCTACCATAAGTTTGCAATGATCCAAAGTGATATTAAGTTTTGCAGTTATCTGAAGTGTCTGAATACTTTTGACTAGTAGTGTATATTCGAATATATTAATGCAACCACATATTTCGAGTATAATATATATATATAGTATTATATAATATATACCGTCGCTTAAAAGTTTGGATACACCATAGTCGATATTTCTTGCTGCACGAAAAGTTACATAGCTTCGTAAATAAAAAGATAACCAAATTTACCGAATGGCGTTTTGACGGGAATAAATTCAGCTTTATATTGCTTTTCTGAAATATTTTTTTATAATTTTCTTTTCGCCCCGGTACGCACTTTTATACGTGACTGATTTTCGGCTTCTTTTCGACCATCGAGAATTGGGCGCATAACTTATGCAAAAAAAATTGTTGCGTTTATCCATGATAAACTTGAACGGGGTAGCAAGAAGTCCATTTGCGTTTTTATAAAGTTTTGTACGATTTTTTTCGCAATGTTATTTCATTTTTTGCTAAAAAAGACTAATTCTAGATAATGCAATGTAACTCAAGAACTAGAGGGTTTAAGAAGAAACGTCAAGGACGAAAAACGTCGCATAAGCTTATAGTGGATAGACTGACATTTTTTAAGAATTTTCCTGTGAGATTTTTTCTGACAGGAAAACGCCCATTAATCCGATAGAATTGGAGTAAGACTGTATATACAAGCATTCTTTTATGAATTGCCTTTAAAATAATAATAAATCGATATTGAGAAAATTTGATTGTTTTCGCATATTAATATTGCACTAATAATTTGATAAGGGGACGATGTATTTTTATTAATTTCGTCATCGAACGGGTTACCGACCAGGCCACAATGGAATGATGATGGAGGAGATATCGAATTTGGGCCGAAAGCAGGTTAGGTGGGGTCGAGGCAACAGTTTGAGGTTGAAAGCAGGTTAAGGAGGCCTGTGCTCTGCACGTTTCACTGAAACTGGGGTCGAGAGAAGGTTTGGGAGGTCTAGCAGAGGCTACTGTGGGCCAAGAGGAGGTCTCTGCATGGCACTGAACTCGACAAATGAGGTTTCGTAGGTTCAACGGAGGCTGGCGGCTTATGTATTACAAAAGAAATGGGTCCTGCGAGGGTTCAGAGGAGGCTAAAAATTTCGACTCGGGGCTGTACTCATGGCTTTCCTACCTTATAGTAATGGAGATTCGAGTGGTGGCGATGCTCGAGAGGATCTCGACTCTCATAGTGAAGAGGTCTCTCTCTGCCTCTCTCTCTGTCTCTCTCTCTCTCTCTCTCTCTCTCTCTCTCTCTCTCCCTCTCTCTCTCTCTCTCTCTCTCTCTACCTCGTTGTCTCTGTGTACACGAAGCCACGTGTGTTAGGAAGGAGTATAGACTTCATGAAACAATCATCAAATGGATTCGTCGTAGCCAGATTCTATTGACCGTACAGATTATTCAGCATGGCCTGTACGACTCTCCTATTATGTACACCACGAGAGGTGTACGCACGAGTTGCCTCTACAACGTGTGTTTGTAACACTTCAAACAACATATATTACGTTGTTTCGTATGCTACACGACTTTACATAATTCCATCTGAGTTTGGCCGCACACACACGAGAGAAAGCGAGAGAGTGAGAGAGAGAGAGAGAGAGAGAGAGAGAGAGAGAGAGAGAGATCGTCAGCTCGGTGGTGATTTTTTTCCACTCGCGTAACAAGGGCAAATCTTTCTATGCACTTTGGCTTTAGGAATTATGTGTATGTGTCGGATGAGAAAACCCATGACTTTAAGCCGGAGTTGAGAACGTAGTCGAGAATAAACTGCGTTACTTTTTTTCAGCTGACCTGTAGGGCTAGCCGCGAGAGGTTTTTTTTATACCATGGATTCAAATTATACGCTATGACCCGCACGAAAAAACATTCGACTTTTCTACATCACCTTTATGTATAGTAGGAAAAGATCCGAAAATACGATACTCCACTTTTTTAAATTGACGGGGAGGGCTCACTGGTCTCGAGGTTTTTTTTTCGACCATTGGATCAAACTTCATGCAATGGCTCGGACGAAAAATATGGATTATCTTTTTGCCCTTGGAATATTTTTGAATATATATTGTTCCTTTATAATACAACTTTTTTTTCTCTATAGGTATAGTTTTCTGCATATTCCAATAGAATTATTATACGCGATTTGACTCACGAATATTTCGTGCATTGCAATATTATATATATATATATATGTGTGTGTGTGTGTGTGTGTGTGTGTGTGTGTGTGTGTGTGTGTGTGTGTGTGTGTGTGTGTGTGTGTGTGTGTGTGTGTGTGTGTGTGTGTGTGTGTGTGTGCGTGCGTGCGTGTGTGTGTGTGTGTGTGTGTGTGTGTGTGTGTGTGTGTGTGTGTGTGTATGTGTGTATGTGTGTAAAGAAAAAATTACTACAAGTGCTAAATTATTAATGCATACTACATGAGTAGAAAAAAATAACAGCAGACCTAACTAGCGTCAGCAACAATCCACTCGTAATGTCGCGATTTTTTTGACAATTGAACAAATATTGCAAAACCGAAGCAAGACGGGTGGAAGATATAAATGTTAGCAAAGAAAACAATAAAATAATCCTTAACATGCTCCCGTTCCATTGTTTGAATTGTTTTAGCAATTTGAGCGAATTATGGCAAAACGGAGTAAAATAATTGTCAACATATTCCGGTTTCTGTTGTTTTGCAATTTTATCAAAACGAATTAAAATAATTATCAACGTTCTGCGGTTAAATCTTTTATCTTGTTTTCAGCAGTTTCAGCCAAACGAAGTAAAATAATCGTCAACATTGTCCCGTTCAATTTTTTTCAAGCAATTGTTTTTGAAACGTATAATATTTGTCAATCATGTGCCGTTTGATTTTTTCTTGACTGATATTTCGAAATGGGTCGCCAAGTGTTATTCGCCGCGACGCTTTCTAAATCAGAAGCAAATTAAAAGGGGTACACGAATAAAAATATAGGAATGAAAAAAAAGAGTAAATGGAACGTCAATAGCTCGACAAATGCATTTTCCAGACCCTTTATATTCCGAGTGTAAAGAAAAAGTATGGCGGCATATGGGGTAAGCTTCTTGCGTTATGTGTATATGTCTCGACAATATATCCCCCCCCTCTGGTTCCATATACAGGGTGTGCCAGAACTGAATGCATTCCCGAAAATGGGGGGTTGGGGGTGAAATTCTGAGTCGATTAATATAAGCATGTGTGGGTCTCAGATCAACCCCTGAATTATTATTCATTTTTTTAAGCGAGCCAATCAGGTGCGCCCGCGTTTAAAAATGAATAATAATTCAGGGGTTGATCTGAGAGCCACACATGCTTATAGCAATCGACTCCGAATTTCACCCCCAACCCTCCATTTCAGGAAACGCATTCAGTTCTGGGACACCCTGTATATATATATATATATATGTATGTATGTAT